>OX418227.1:4194720-4499777 GCA_948455865.1 Conomelus anceps
GTCAATTTTTGTACTTTTCTAATCATTTTATTAAATAATTCATCATTCACTAGGTTTTTTTTTGACTCACCTTAAACTAATTGACAACCTTACTTCTGCAATTATGCTTTCTCTCATCACACTATTTTCCTTTTCAATCCTTTCTCTGATTACTGAGAACAAATTATCAAACGAGGCAATAGACATTCTGCAATATGCGAAAAACTTTTCTGGATGAAGTTCAAGTGTATTATGTTAAGTAAAAAATTGTCCACGATTTAATCTGTCACTTATAATAGGGTGTATCCACCAACGTCTACGTCAATTTCTATACGTTTTTTCCTTCGAACCACTAACAAATCTAGTGCCACTTTACTTGTTTCGTCTAAAATTACCGACATTTCCGAGCTTGTCAACTACCTGACCGGTGTCGAGAGGGAACTGGCTGTTTTCTGTCGCAAATTAACACGTGTGGCATATATTTATGCGATATTTGACTGTCGCTGCAATTTGCTGCATGTGTGGCATATGTGCGACTTTCCCCTGCCGCTGCAATTTGCTGCTAAATTGATGCGACAGTTTACTGCTCGTCTGGCCGTAGCCTAATACTATTATTATTATCATCATCATCATCATTATCATTGTTAAAGGGTCTTCAAAATATAGAAATATTAAAAAACAATTGAAAAAATATCTTAATTGATAAACCTTTATATAGTATACAAGAGTTCCTTTCACATCAAAATTAAGCCTCACCTCAACTAATTGAAAAAGTAATTATGGTAACTAGTGTATAAGAGTATAATTGTTGATCTGACTTTCTGAATTGTCTTATACTTCGTAACTGGAGTCTCCAAGACGCTATCTAAAAAAAGCCTTTAACGTTCTTTAACAATTCAAAATTAAGCAACATAAAATTCAGTAACTGACCACAGTGGTAGCAAAGCACTGCTGCGCGAATTGGATTCGATAAGACGACTTGTTGTGTATCTGGTAGTGGGCCGACAGTGTGACAATGTTGGTGCAGTGGTAGCGACCTCTGCCGGGACGAATCTCAATTCCAATCATATAGCACAGGGCGGGACGATTGTCCCTCAGCGACACTCTCAGTCTGCGCACCTGCACACCAGGATGCAGTTGGAAGTTGTTGCACCACTGCAAAATAATAGAAATACAGTAAAAATTAAAAAAAAAAATTGAATATATATATAGTAAGAGAGCGAGAGAGTGAGAGAGAGAGAGATTATATTTCTTTATTCATGTAAATTAAATTTCCAAATTTGCATATGAATGGTTAAAAACAAAATTATTTATCAACATCAAATAGAAATAAACAGTAGTGAACTCAATAAGTACAATAAGAGAGAGAGAGAGAGAGAGAGAGAGAGAGAGAGAGAGAGAGAGACAGACACACACACACACACACACAGAGAGAGAGAGAGAGAGAGAGAGAGAGAGTCAATCAGTCTAACGGATTTCACAAAAACGGCAACAACTTGAATCACTAAATTTGTCACAAAGCTCCATCGAAACTCAATTCAGTGCACCTCAAAGCCCGATTCCTCATTTAATGTTTGAATTTCAGCATTTTTGTAAAATGTTTTGGGTGCAGGAAACTCATAGAGCAGCTGATACATGATACGTCACTATGATGCTCATACAGACGATACGCCGATATCGTTTAAACGCAGATTAGTTCTGAATCAATATTGCAGCTGCTAATTACCCAGCGTGAAAAAAGTGGACTCCTCTAACAGTTGAACAGTTGGCAACACTGCAATTTCACTAACCCTCTCCAATTTCGTAAATTTTAGTTTATTTCATCAACATTTTAAATTCACCACGGGACAATTGAGTGGCTGTTGACCTTGAATGATGAACAACTACACAAATCAATTTATGCAGAATAGTTTGTTTGGTTCTTTTGGAATAGTTTTGGTTATTCTGTGAAAATAGGAAATGCATTTGGTATTTTTTACGTCCATACTAGTATATTCATAAGCGCTCCTCTTTTATTCTTACCTTTCCTTCTTCTTCTTACGCCTTTTTCTCCTCCTTAACTTCATCATCATCATCATCATCATCTACTTTTTCTTCTTCTTTTTCCTCCTTCTCCTCCTCCTCCTCCTCCTCTTCTTCTTACTCTTTTCTACATCTTCTTACTGGGCCTTTTTTCTTCTTGTGTTTTTTTCTACTTCTTGCTTCTTCTTTTCCTTTTTTCTTCTGCAATTTTATTCTCATTTCTATTGTATGTCAAGTATTTAGTTTTTCAATATGTATATCCACTACAGCACACATATAAGACTCATCCTCGCACATAGGCTGTTTTACCCACGCGGGTCTTTATTTTAAATTGTATTATTGAATGATTATTGTGTTGTATGTACTAAAATTTGAATAAACGAATATGAATCGTATCAAACCAGCCCTTCAACAGTCTAAAGTTCCCTCACTGCAGCCATGCAAACCTAACCTCACCCAACTTACCTAAACTAGCCTAAACCTAGCCTAACTGACCTGTGAAACGGCGTCCTTGTGCACCCGTGTACCGATACGCGCCACCACAGTGGGACTGGCGTCCTGGTCGGCGAAGGAGAACATAAGTGGCGCCACCATGCGAGCTAACTCGTGCTCCTCGTATTGGCCGGCCGTCTCCTCGGCCACGCCCTCCTGCTTGAACACCAATGGCAGCGCTGTCTTATTGACCAACCAGAACGGCGCCGACACTGTTATCTGTCAACACACAATTAGCACTTGTTATAAATGCAATATTCTTAAAAAATGGCATTATCATCCACTTAATATTACAGCAAAATTGTACAATAAAATAGATGAATGGATAAACAGGAATGTGTTTTTCAATTTGTGATGTTTTCCATGACAAAATACTTCAACACCTAACATTAAAGATAACATTGTAACTTCTTTTGTTATTACAGAGACGGTGACAATGATTATTTTGATATTTATTGTATTGACGTTTGCAAAACATTCAATGTAATGAAAAATAAAGTTATTATTATTATTAACATTCTCAATGAACAATTAAATTTTAAATCACACAAACTTTTGACCACATTATACAAAAACCACAATTTCTTCTAACCAACAAACCAACATCGCCGATCTAGGATGCCTTGATGATGAGATTCAAAACCTCGAAAACGTTCGGCCGAATGTGAGTACATTTATTATATAATCACTACATAAAACTGACCGCAAGTCGTTAAATCTTAACTTCAAAAACTTAACTTCAAAAACTTTTATTTAGATCTTCACATCATAACAATTTCAGAATAAATGTTCATAAATTACAAAATCTAATAATTACCTGCAAGGAAACATCCTGTGCGCAGGTAAGAGTCGCTAATATTATAAATAAGCAAAAACCTTAATGAACTGTCAAAGAAAAAAATAATACAGATATTTTAAATAAATACCAAGGAGAAAAAGAGAGAGAGAGAGAATCAAAAGGTGGAAATGAAAGAGAAAGAGAAGACGAAAGAGAAGAGAAGAGATGGCAAACTTAGCTTACTATTAAAATAGGACATAAATCATTCGAAAAGTTTTTCCTCAATTCTACTGGACATTATCCACTCAATAATTTCATTCTTAAATCTTCTATCAAGTTTCCTGTTTGTATTTTCAATAAAATTGTTTGGAATGTAATTGATCAGTTTACTTGATATGTAAAAATATTGTCTCCTGCACACATTCAGGTCTATTCTAATACTTTCATATATATTTCTGGAGGGTCGTAAATTGAGGTGTGATTCACGCAATTGAAATAGGTTTTTATTATTTTTGATGAAAATAATTAGGTTTTTAACATAAAGCTGACGGACTGTTAACACTTTAAACTCATTGAATAAATATTTTGTTGG
Source organism: Conomelus anceps (assembly GCA_948455865.1). Classification (NCBI taxonomy): domain Eukaryota; kingdom Metazoa; phylum Arthropoda; class Insecta; order Hemiptera; family Delphacidae; genus Conomelus; species Conomelus anceps. The sequence continues at coordinate 4,198,584 of OX418227.1, forward strand.
ATAAAGTCGAGGTCTACCTAGAATGGTTTTTATAAGATATTTTTGAATAATGTATAATTTAGTAAAATGCGCATTTAAAGCTCCCCCCCAAGCCCGGATACCATATTGTAATACAGATTGCGCATATGAGTAATAGATCAGTTTTGTTATTTTTAAATTATTTAGTTGTTTAATTTGATAGAATTTGTAAATGAGGAATTTAAGTTTTTTGCACATGTTATTTATATGAGTGTTCCACCTTAAATATGGATCAATTGAGATACCTAAATATTTTACATTATCTTTTTTATTTATTTTTAAATCTACAACAAAACGTTAATATTAACAACGCAGATCGTTATATGGAACAAGAAATCCAAGAATTATTATTAGGTTACATGCCAAATGATAAATCTATAGGCAGGGAATTGTTCAAAAAGTTCAAACAGGGAAAATCAAAGGTAGTTTTGTTAAAACGCTTACCCTGAGTCCATGTGTGACACTGTATGTGACAGCAGCCACTAAGCTCAGGCGACGCTTGGAAAGGTCTTGCAGCCGCAGCCTGGCCGTGAAATTCGATTGGGCATTCTGGCCGGGCAGCATCAGAGCAGAAAGGCCAGGATAGTTCTCCACGTGTAGCAACAGTTCTACGGGCCTCTTTGTGTCCACCTTGGAAAACCAGACAAGAATAAGAAATAAATTATATTAGAAAAAAAAATAGATAGATTTCAAACTAAACTATTTTTATTGCACAACACAAGATTACATCTATTTTATTCAAAATATACAATTTATTATTATTATAATATATTAATTATTATATATAATTTATAAACAAAAACCTGTAATTATGGGTATTGTTTTAATATTTTGATTGTTTCTGATCTTAAGTTATGGAAGAATTATATCTGTTTATTTTTTATTTTTAAAGAGTATGTTATTGAATTGCATTTTGGTGAGTATATTTTGCTTTGTTTGTCGATTTTTTACTATGAAAGGATGAGAATTGTTTGTTTTTTAGTTTTGCCACCTTATGGAATTACTGTAAGATCTTTATTACTTTACCTTTAAATTCATTATTGATTTCTCTCATTTCTCATTTCACGAGCTTACTATGTTTACTAGTAAATATATATTATTGAATGAACTCATAGCTAGCGTTCAAGTATTTACTTTGCTGGCTGTGCCAAAAATGTGTTATACACTTTATATTGTGAATTTCTTATATTTGTATTTTTTTATTTTGGCGAAATAAATATTATTATTATATAATAATCTAATAATCTACTGAATATAAACAAACATAATTACAACTATCTTATGAGCGAAACAGATTCTATTGAAAAAAAATTATAATAAATTCTTATTTAAATACTACACTATTACTTGATATGCAGGATATGGAAACTTTAATGTGAACTCTTTAATTAGCTCTTTAAGGCTGTGCGGCAGGGTTTTTGGCCACAATACCCTTTAGAAGCTTGTTGTATTGGACAAGGCTTTCAAACGTCAGCTATTACTGTGAGAAAATTTATTTTTCATCAATTTATTAGTTTGTGAAATGTGGGGGCTCAAGCTAAAATTCTTCGGTTTCTAGAGGCAATCGATCTGATCCACTACTCATCCTAAACGTTTTCATCTTTGTATAACCAAAGGACACCAAGATAGACAGATTGTTTATTAAAAATTGTCGCCAGGCTAAAGACTATTGCAACAAAGTACAACATAATAGTGCCATATGGTACTTAATAGCATCTGTTTCATAATAAAAAAGATTCTGAATACTGAATAATTAGGAAAGCTTATAAAAGAAGAGAAAAATAATTATAATAGTAATAGTATTAGGTATGATAAAAAAAAGATAATAGAGAGATATTAGAGATATTAGAAAGATAATAGAGAGATAGATAGGTAGAGAAAATATAATAAAAGGTACGGAGAGATGTAAATATATGTGTAAAGATAATAAAAAGGTAAACATTGCAAAGTTTAAGAGAAACAACACAAGCCTAGCTCAACAATACATTGAACCTTTGTTAATTTTCTAAATCATCATCGCCCTAATTGTAGCATATTTTTTCATCCATAAATGAATTTCATGGACATCACTGACGTCTTTCTTCTCAACATCATCTTTCATCTCTCTTATCAACTCATTGATACTCCCTTTTATTTTCTGATTTACTGATTTAGTTTTCATACTCATAAGTTGTACAATTTTTTTTACTTTATTTAATTTATTTTTTGTATTATGTAGCTGTTAAAGAAGCATAACCGGGTATTTATACCTGTTGCTTCCATTGGAAGTTTGTAGATAAATACGTGAGCATACCTCATGCAAAGCGGCATTGTGCCCTGGCCGAATTCTTCCCGAGCAGACACCTTTCACCGAGAAATGCAACTCGTTGGGCAGAAGGTTGACTATTGTCATTGGACTAATCAGGAGAATGGTGTGAGCCGGCTGCACAAAAACATGATTGAAAACGGGGCGCTCCACTGGGTAACCTTCTCGGCGAATTACTGCACAAACCTGAAACATTTTATGAAAATTTAATGTTAAAAGTCGATAGTAATTTCATACACAATTAGATTAGATTACTTTATTCATGATGAATTCACAAATTCTTCAAACGAATAAACTCTGTTTGTTTGAGATTGATAATGGTATAACAACCGAAACTAGTTTATCAATATTTTTAATAAATGTGGTTGTGAAAATTTCGTTTGATTATTCATTATGGATACCTTCCACAATATCACCTTCGCCACTACAAAGAAAATATTTTCAACATCACATAGAAAGTATATCTGATTGATACTATTCACATTGTTTTTTTTTTTTTTTTTTTTTTGAGGATGAAGCCCACATAGGTCTGAGACCTGTGCGTGGGTAATGAGTTGGATGATGGTGATTGATGAGGTGGACCTACAGTTTTAGGTGGGTTCCGAACCACCGGGAAGTGATTTTCAGCAGAGAACAGTGTCTTTTTTGCTGGCAATCTAATCGGTCACCGTTACAAACAGGACCTACGAGAACGCAGCTTATCTATCTGATTGAACAGATACCTGCTACGGCTCGCGGCTATCACTTCGAAATATTAACAGTGATCTTATGGTTAGAAGTAATGGAATTGAGATTATGATGATACAGAACTGTGAATTTGTATATTTTCGGCTCAAGTTTCAAAAACTCTTTGAACTGTCCAAGTGATCTTTAGATAGATAGATAGATAGTTTATTTTCAAATAAATAAATTTACAACAAAAGAACATTTCAATGTCTTACAACTATTAATAGTTGGAAGAAACAGATTAAATATAAGCTACATAGAACTAAATAAATAATACAAAATTATATTATTTACTGAAAGAGTTATTGCGAACATACATTCCAGTACACAAGGCACACTTGTGGAGGGAATCTTTCAAATGAATATTCTTGAACTAGAAAAAATAAAGATATATCTTTTTTAAGTGAAATTTTCCAGAGAGATTTATACCTAACATACAGAAATTTAAATTCTCTATAAAACGTCAAACCTACTGTTACTTATTTCGGATAATTTACTCAAATTACATGAGATGAAATGCTAAATTGCTAAGGATCAGTTTAGAACAAAACAATAGAAATATACTGAATTTCGAAATGTTCAAATAAGCTAATGTTAGTATTTGATCATTTTCATTGTTATACTGATTGAGACGAATGCTGAATTTTAATTAGTCTAGAGTATCTAGAATATTGTGGAAAATGCGGAGTCTCTATCTGTTTATTTTGGAAGTTGATAGAACAGTGGAGTGCCGTCTAGTCCTCTCTGGAATGTTGAAAGGTGTATAAATAGGAGAGACTTTCGTAAAAGTTAGTTCAGTTGGATTCGATCGTTAACGCGATAAGTGACAAATTCTGTTTACCAGTGTGCGCTTATACAGACTGTGTTAAACAAACGTCTGTTGTTAAAGTGTAAAATCGCAGTATATTGTGACAGATTATTATTCAGGCTTACTTGACAGTTTATACAGTGACTCATTAGTGCTTGTAGAGTTTCAACTGTCATGTATTAGACGCTTCTCCTTGAATTATTGAACAGTTATTATAAAATATTAGATCGGCCTTTTGACATTTAGTGATTGATTTTTGTACAGTAGTATAGCAAAATCTTTATTAGCTGAACATCATCGATTTATCTGCTTCCGATTACATTATTTTCTTTAAGAAATAACTGAACAGTGTGAGTTGTGGATAATTTGTGTTAATAAAGTGCGAGTGTTAATTTAAAGTGTTGCCAGCTTTATTTTAGAGATAGTACCCATATAATAATAATAATAATAATAATATCGTGTGACCTGGCTGGCTCAGGTCTGGTGTCAGAGTTATCAGGTCGCACCTGAATAAGTTCAGGGCCTCTGACGTGACTTAACGACTGCTTTTAGGCAGCCGGGACCGACAGCTTAACGTGGCCTCCGAAACACGGGAGTGGCCCAAGGTAAAATCTTTCGGTCTGAACTAGGATCAATAGCTTTATTGTTAGGCATGAATAATATCAGCTGTTACGACACACCGTGACTGCAGTATTGTATAATAGCTTCATTATGCAACGGCTTTGATTAGGCATGAATAATATCAGCGGTTACGACACACCGTGACTGCAGTATTGTATAATAGCTTCATTATGCAACGGTTTTGATCAGGCATGAATAAAATCAGCTGATATAACATTCCTTTTCAAACTCTAATAACTACTCTACAGCGTTGTAGTTGTGGATACATAGAATATTGCAAAACAGCAGCTTACATTGAAACTAGGCCCACGATTGCTGTTACAGTGATGCATGTTGTTGACTATGTCGCCGGGTTGCGACACCGCTTTCCATGCGATGGGCTGATTGCTGAACGCGTAGTACTGGTTGGGCGAATTGGACTTCTCCAGCGGTCGCACATACATTTGCGCAATCGCATACGCCAGAGGCACTGACAGAGTGTGAGTGGGTTCCACCACTAAATGCATTCGACCTGAAATGGAAAAATAACGATTTACAATATATACTATAACAATAGGAATATTTATATTATATACTATGCTCAAGATCTCTATTATATAAACGTCTTTCTTTATGCTGTCACGTGTCAACGAAACTCTAGCGCAGAAGAAAAAGGGTTTAAACAAGAAGTAAAGGAAGGAGAATGAGGAGAAAAATTAAAAGACGAGAGAATTAGGATGGAGAAAAAGAAGATGTACCGTATACGGAGAAGAGGAACATAAAGAAGATGGATGAGAAGAAGAAGATAAGAAGAAGAGAAGGAAGAAAGAAGAGAAAAGAAGGAAGAAAGAAGAGAAGAGAAGGAAGAAAGAAGACAGAAAGAGCATGAGGAGGAGAAGAATCAGAAGAGGAAGGAGAGAAAATAAGATGGAAAAGAAGAAGAAAATGAAGATGCACAAAAAGAAGATGGATGAGGAGAAGAGGAAGATAAAGAAGATGGATGAGGAGAAGATAAAGAATAAGAATAGAAGAGAAAGAGAAGGAAGAAATAATAAAAAAGAGCAGGGGAGGAGGAGAATAAGAAGAAGAAAGGAAGGAGAGAAAATAGGACGGAAAAGAAGAAGAAAATGAGGAAGAAGAATGGACAAGAAGATGAAGAAGAATAGGGATAAGAAACAAAGAAATTATTAAATTGAATAGGTTATGTCAGGCTATGAATATCCAGATTCAATTGAATCTGGCTAACTGCTAGTTCCCACATAATTAAATTGAATAAAAAAATTGATTTTCAAGTTTCCATAAAATCAAATAAGTGCATTCTTTTTACAGGTTGTTCTTCACGAATTGTTTGAGGATTTAAGGGTAATTTTGATAATTTCAAGTTATATCATTTGTTATTTATGGTATTTTGGTTCCATATATGTATTTTATGTCATATATGGTCATTATGTAAGGGTGACCGATTGGATTGGCCAGCAGAAAAGACTCAATCTCTGCTGTAAAATCACTTCCCGGTGTTTCGGAACCCACCTAAAACTGTAGGTCCAACTCATCAATCACCATCATCCAATTCATTATCCATGCACAGGACACAGACCTATGTGGGCTTCGTCCTCCGAAAAAACAAAACAAACCTGTATGATGAGTTAGACTAGAGCATCAGTTTTAGGTGTTTTCCGAGTCACAGGAAGTGATTATACTGTGGAAAACACTCTATTTTGCTTGCCAAGTCAAAGCTGCCCCCCTTACAAGTGCAGCCCAAGTGCTCGTGTCTTATCTTATCTTACCTGGCACGGCTCTTAGCTAATCCCTTCCTCATTTTTTTAACCCGTATAAAAGTCTCGTTGTTAGCGAACAAGCTATGCTCGGCTAATGACGCCAAATAGGAAATAAATAATTCAATAATATTGAATTATTATATTTCAATTAATATTGAATTATTATAGTATGTTTATTTTTGGCAATAAATAAATTGATTGCTTGTGAAAGCACTCACCACCCGTATGCAGGTCAGCATTGTCCAGTTTGACTTCCATTCTGCTGGTCAGCTGATTTGTTATCTGCAGTGCGGATCTCACAGTTACCAGTTTTCTCGCTGATCCTTCCAATGTCACTTCTAGCACAATTCGCGCTTGGGGCAGATCAACACCCTGCAATCATTGAACATTTAGATGATAATAATAATAATAATGATTTATTTGCCAGAACATTTATAAAACAAAAGAAGTTGAATACAAATAAATTTAAATCAATAAATGTTTCCACATAACAATATGAAATAATAATCAATTCTGGCACAGCCGGCAAGGGAATACCTGAGCGCCTGCTGCGAGTTCAAAAGTAAAAATAAATCTTTTTATTCGAGATGACAAACAGTATAGTTAGACAGTAGGTCATACTATTTTATATAGATAGTTTATTCTCAAATAAATAAATTTACAACAAAATAACATTTCAATGTCTTACAACTATTAGTAGTCGGAAGAAGCAAATTAAATATATGCTATATAGAAACTATGTAAAGAACTCAAAATATATTATTTACTGAAAGAATTTTTGAGAACATACATTCCAGCACACAAGGCAAACTTGTGGAGGAAGTCGAATGCAAAATAGGTACAAAAAATTATGATAAAAGAATGAAAAGGATAGATTGAAATAACCATGATATAAACCAAAGGTACCTCTGTCTTATTATACATTCAGAACATTGAACATCATAAACATTGGAATTACTGAATGTTCCGAAGAGTTTGATCATATAAGATTTATTTTCTTTATTTGAGTTAGCACCTAGTTAGAAACTTATCTATTAACTAGTATTTATTCTATTATAGTTTTATCAAGTAAAGGCATTACCAAACTTATATAATAATTAGGTTTGGTTACTATTTGATTATGTTTAAGGTTTGACATTTACACTATCACCTTCTTTTGTACACTAAACACAATAAGCACACTTCAAATCACTAGCTCATGTGGTCTATCATAAAAGATGTTAAATTATCTGTACCCCGATAAACTATCTATTACCCTGCCAACATTTATTTGGACATTTCTGTATTCAAATTTAGAAGAGAAAGCAGTTTTGGGCTGTACGGCCTGCTGCTTCCTCTTCATTCTACTGCAATGTGATAATGTACATATATCTCTATATATAAAAATGAATGTCTGTCTGTATGTATGTATGTATGTATGTTCCCTATAGACTTCAAAACTACTTGACAGATCGGCATGAAACTTTGGGAATATGTTGTGTGAATATTGGGGATGGTTTCTGACCATAAATTTTAATAGGGGGGCTAATAATTATTATTAATTAATCCATTTACAGACCTAACCTACTGAACTTGCCGGCCAAACAGCTTAAAGGAACAGCTGATAGAAGTCAACAGTTTTTAATCATATGGCAGGCCCCTTAGCGGGGTTATTTACGCTGTCTTTGAACAGCAAAAGACTTTGCACTTTGCATGTAGGCTACCGTTCAGTAGGAGCCTTGCAATATGTAGGAAACATACGACTGGGTATGATGAAATGTAATATTATGCCATGTTGATGACATCTGTTAACCAATGCAGCTAGAAATTTGAAATGCAGCCTCAGCGGGAGGTGGCGAATAATAAAATCAAAAACCTAGCTTCTACCCTTATAGTCATCGGAGGTTTAAATTTGAAATGTTTCTTCATCCACAGGTGGTGATTAAGAAAACAACGAAGAAGGCCTCTATGAACAGCTGGAAGAGCCCTAGGACTAACTTCTTTTACTAATTTGAAATGTAACCTCAGCGGGAGGTGGCGAATAATAAAATCAAGGAGAATTTTTATGAGAACGCAGCAACGTGCGTCGGGCCAGCTAGTAATAAATAAAAAATAAAAATAAATAATTAAAAATTACAATAATCATGAAGTAAATCATTATTCTCGATGATATTGGAATTGAGAAAATTGCATCATCGAATATTATGAAGAGTACGATCAAACAATTTGTAAAATTATCTGTTGATGAACTGTAAGTTGCCTTAAATAAAAATTTAATATTATTGTAAAAATGTGCCTATTTACAATTACTGTTATAAATTACAATCACAAATTACAATCATAAAAGTAGAAGAACAATAATTATTTTTACCATTGTTGATGAAATTGAAATACAGTTACGGCCAACCAATAACAGTATTACCATTAGTGGTCAACAGCCAATTATTTTTACCATTGTTGATAAAATTGAAATACAATTATTGCCAACCAATACCAATCCATTGGCTGTTTTTGTTTTAGCACCTTTCATAAAAAAAATTTCGATGTAATTCAAAACTGTGATAAATATGAAAATTATCATATAACGTATGCTATATTTATCTTAAGAAGTATATTGACATTCTGATTGAGCTGTTTTTGCACTAAAAACTACCATCAAAAACCGTAGAATTTTGATGTTCTGTAATTCGAACTGTAATGAATACGAACATTACGATATGAAGTAAATTATATTATAATATTCAGATTTTATATTTCATCAGTACAGAACCGATGATTCATTTATTAGAAACAATAATTAAGCAGTTAATCTTCTGTACAACGAAATAGATGATTCAGACAAAATATTCTTTCTAGAGGGGTATTTGTTCATGAGAAGTCGTCTTGCTAAGATTGCGATGTCAAGGTACACCCTAACACTGCTTTACATAGAAGATTTCGTTATTAGAATGTACGGTACATAGAAGGCTGACTACATTTGAATAAGGATATAGAAGCCTCAACATGGACATATCCTAGCTAGCGTGAGGAACTATGAGATGGCACTACAGAAACAACAAGCCTCTTAAATTAAAAGCAAACAAGTAAATAAGACTTGTATTAATGCTTTTTCAATTTCAACAATATTAAACTCAATTTTTACAGGTTGAACTAATATGTACCCGTGCATCGCTACGTGGTATCCAGGAAATATATTAGTAGCCATTTTACTATTTGAGTCTCTTTCCAAGTAACTATGAGATAATAACTTAAAAACACTTTTAAGTGGAAATTGTGACTCACGTTATGGCGTCACGGCCGTTTCACTCTGTTGTCAAGAGCATCGTCAGACGAACCACAGTACACTGATTTAAGGCATGAGTTTGAGGTTTATGGATGTTGGTCGTGTGAGGGGTTGGGGGAATGAGTAGGCGGGAGGTTTGAAATTGGGATTATTTTGTCAAAATGGGTATGTGAGATGAAGTTAATTTGGTCATTAAAAATGCTGTCAGGTCGCTATAAATTTCATATTGTTCTAAAACATTGAGTTTTTGGCTTTTGTGAGTAAAGTGTAGTATGTCTAAATTACTGTCAATGTCTGCATAACTGTGGCCTGTTGGAATGATGTGTTCAGCAAAAGTGGAATGTGTGTTTGGGTGTGAGATATTAGTGGAAACAAGATGGATCTTCAACATCATAACTATGAGAGTTCATCTGAATATAATATTCTCAAATTCTTCTAAAAGTGAATCGTTCTTATCAGTGGTGATCAAGCTAGTGTATAAATCTATAGATAACGAAACTTAAGTTTTTTTTTACTAACCTCCATTGTGAAATCAGGCGATGCTTGCCTGAAGTAGACTCCAACCCTGTCGACAGAAACTGCTGGACAAATTGGTTTCCATCCGTCCACACATAACCTAACTTTGTGCGATTTTAGTTTGTGTGTATTTCTGTGACGTTGTTTACCTGCGAAATAATTGAATACGTTAATTACTTGACTGTATATTGCGTGAATTATTATTATTATTATTATTATTAGAAGTGGATGAAAATTGATGAAGGTAGAGCAGACTTGAAAAAAAATCCGAGTACACTCAGTCAACACGTTGCCAAGGATAATTAAAAAACAATTTGATAGCTAGACAGTAATACAAAGTAACAAAAAGTGAGTTAATTCAAACAAAACCTAGTTATATTGGTGGGAAATATAGTGAAAAGCCACCTTGCACATAGCACCTTTTGAAGGGTTATAGAAATATTATATATAAATTCAGAGAAATTGAAAATTTACTAGACTGTTTCACCCCAGCACATATTTATATAGTGGGGTGTTCATGAGTAATCAATTTGGAAATATATATACACAGACATTATAAAAATTTATTATGTATCAAATGAAAATAAACTCCTCTGGACAGGATTGTTCAGAGAAAATTTGAAATTGGAAATATATACTGTACTAGGGTATACATTTTGAAATACGCCTATTCAAATACATATATACTGTACTAGGGTATACATTTTGAAATATGCCTATTCAAATACATGTTAAGCCTGTCAGTCCCGGCTGCCTAAAAACAGTCGTTACTTCATTACTTAACGCCAGAGAACTTGTCTAGGAGCGACCTGTTAACACTGGCACCAGACTGAACCAGCCAGGTCACACGATATTATTATTGGCGAATTCTCCCTGGGTGGAACGACAAGCAGCGATGACTCGGTCAAGAATTTTTTGGGTTTCTCTTATTATTACAATAGGCTTTCATAGTTTCTGAAAAAGCTTTCTTTCTTGCGTCCACTTCAGCCAGAACTACTCCTCTTTTGGCTGCTCAGCAACTTTCCACTTGTCAACCTAGTGTCTGAATATTATTATTATAATATTTATTTATTTATTGCCCAAAACTGCTTTTCACAAAATTTCAAATTAGAATCGAAATCTCAAGTTAGTTATATTTCACTAAGAATTTCACCTCAAAGCACAATAATTTACAAGTCTTTTTCAGAAAAAGAATATTAATTTTGATTTTACTTCAACAAAACATCATCACAGTCCTAAAAAGATTAATATAATTTTGAATTTTGAAATTAATTTCTGAGTCAAAAATCTACACTAGTTACCGTAAGTTACTTATTATAGACAATTGAAAAATATTTAGTTGACAAAGGTTTTAATAGTGTACAAGAGGTCCACTCAGACTGATTCTGAGTCTTAACTGTTGAAATGCTATTGATGGCAATATTGGTAAACTGTTCACCTTCACTACTGTTCCAGATATTACTTAAGAAAAGAATAAATACAAATATAATAGATATATATTTTAATATAAAATAACATAACATTAAATAAGGAAGTAGGGCTAGTCTGGTGTGAAATGTAAAGAAAGATTTTTGGGAGGGGTATGGGAAGATGGAATAGGAAGGAAAAGGAGTATTGTAGTCATCCAGTATCATATATCAGCAAGTAAGCACACAATCAGAAAAGCCTGTTTAAATTTCATTCACAAATCAAAAAAGTATATGCTCTTGATCCAGGCGATGATATTATATATATTTTTTTGTAATTTTATTGTTGCTGATGTAATGTTCAGGTATTTTGTTGAAAAATATTGTTAGACCTGGCATTATTGCGTGCAGAATGCAACCTCAAATATTGAACAATAAAAACTAAAGGTCTAAATAAATAAATAGAATTTTATTGCCATGAAACAAATACATTGTTATGGGCAAAGACAAAACAATAATACAGCAAGGTAACAACAGTCAAAAGTCAAAACAACAATAAACTTATAATCCTTGTTTTCATAAAAAATAGACTACTATACAACAAAATATCGTAGCAACACACATGATATAGGCTACTGCCGATTTGGCACTCTGCCAACATTATTGGCACATAGGCTATTGGTCCAAATCTACTTCACAAACAATCTGACCACCAACCCAAAATCAACCACAGTTAAACTACAGGGCAACAATTCGGTGCTCAAGAAATTCGCTTATTGAATAAAAAGGGTTTCTTACTAACCAAAAATACAATTTCTGCCTGAAAAAATGATAAGGAGCCTCTGTCCATATTTGTGGTAGTCAGTTGAATAAACTAACGCCAACAACAACATAGCTATATTGCTGTGCTTTAGATAATCTGCAAAAGGGAATGTCAATATTCCTATTTCCCCTTGTACAGTGAGAATGTATATCTCTTCTGAGCCGGTGTTCTGACAAATTTTTCTTTGTATATAGCAGAACCATGAAAATTTAGAGGTTGATTAAGGTAAGAATTTTCAATTCTACAAACAAGGGCTTACAGTGAGCCAGTCTATCAGAGTTTGAGATTATCCTGATAACTTTCTTTTGAAGTATCAACAATTCCTGAACATGTGCACTATTCCCCCACAGTAAAAGACCATAAGATATGATACCTTGAAAAAAAGCAAAATATGCTGACCTCACATAGGACCCAGGAACATGATTTTTTAAATTTCTCAACAAGTATACAACTCTAGACAATTTAGAACTAACATAACTGATATGAGGTTGCCATGACAATTTACTGTCAATAATGACACCCAGGAACTTCACAACACCCAAACTGCCCTATACTGGTAGATCTCTCAGACTGAATATATTCTGTTGAGTTTCCTCTTCATTAAGCGAAAACCCATTTGCTCGAAACCAGATTGAAGCTTGAGATAAACTGTCTTTAGTCATGATTTGAAGGGTGTTAAAATCTGAACTGACATTTAAAAAAGTTACATCAGCATATAGAATGGAATGGGCATTTATATGTGATGGTAGATCATTAATCATGATTATAAATAACAATGGTCCCAAAACCGAACCCTGTGGTACACCATACTTTATTCCAATTGTTTCAGATTTCTCTTTTCCTATGCACACAACCTGTTTACGGTCTCTAAGGAATGAATAAAAAATATTATTAACTTTAGTCTCAATAATTCCATAATAAACCAGCTTACCCAGAATTGAATCATGCTCCACACAATCAAACAGGTCTGTGTACCGCTAACGTTTACAAACTTGAGAACGGTTACAAAATTATAATAGTTATTGAACACTGAATTGTAATCTATTGAATTCTTTACCTCTCTCCTCGAATGTGAAAGGAACAGTATCTCCTGGTTCGACTAGTCGCCACGAGCTGTCTCTTTTGATATTGGCCTGCTGTTCAGACTCTACGTGTGTCCTGTCATTGGACGATGTCAAAGTGGTGAACCACAGTCTTGAGCCGGTGTCATTCAACAGGGCGAAAGGCACAAATGGACATCGTCTACGGTAGCCGGGTGGACTCACCACTGATTTGTTCCCAGTGTCATACCTACAAAATAATTTACCAATTTACAAAAAAAAACTACATTTATCTCCAGCAAGTGATCAGATTATAAAGAATTTCATCTAAGGCTACGTTATGAAGTAGATATTAGCTGTTAGAATGTGATGTCAATACAGCTTACTTTATTCCATATCTTTTCAAACTAGTTTCATAATGAAACTATTTCAACACTACTGTCACTTTTCAGTACAAAAGTATAGAAAATCTGAACTCAGGATTTTTTTAAAAGTGTCGAAATAAATGTCACATGAGCTGCCTTAAACATTTCAAAATCAAACTGGATTTCAATGCAATCTACAGCTGACTCTAAATAGTTTTCACGAATTTGGTAAAAAAATGTATAACTTGTTGCAGAGTGAAGTAAGATCTCTGAAAATGGAAAAGTTTAAAAAATATATTAAACAAATGTTGTGTGAGCTTTGTGTTTATAATCTTAAAGAGTTTGTAGACTACTTGAGTGGTAATAGTTCCTAAAAAATATATAGACAGGATTATTATCCATAAAATATTTAGTTACCATATTTGACTGTGCAATATGTATTTTAAATTAACTTTGAAATTATGTTAAGCTAAACTGAAGTTGTTATACAAATTGATATTTGTTTTTGGCAATAAATGATTTTGATTTTTATTTCGAATCGGAACTGTCGACAACAATCACACATTGTAGGTTATGTTATATCGGAACCATTAGTAAGTCAAATTAAACGTAATTTATTGATGGTCGGAGATAAAATATTGTAAACAACGATTGTATTTCGCCTTAAAGCAACTCGTGAGATATTTAGAGCACTCGCTTCGCTTATGTTCCAACTTGCATCTCGCTTGTTCCTTAAAGGCAGTCATAATACATTCGTTGTATAAACTTCTATTATTGAATTGTTTTATTTTTGATCCCCAATATGCTCGTATAACAATATTGGGAAGTGATGGCCGCGAGCCGTAGCAGGTATCTGTTCAATCAGATAGGGATAAGCTGCGTTCTCGTAGGACCTGTTTGTAACGGTGACCGATTAGATTGGCCAGCAAAAAACCAGAAGAAAACACAAATAAAATACATGTGAATAACTATAAATGTAGTTGAACGATGCTATTGCAGCCTTAAGTACCGTAGTTATCAGTTTTTCTAGACATTTAATTGATAGAATTTTGAACAAAGTAGATTTTTCCTCAGATTAAAAGAAATTTATTTTGTATAATCAGCAATATGTCAGGAGAAATAACGTACTGAATCCTGGAATTAATAATAGTAAAAAATGAGAAGAAAATCTCTATAAAACCAGATATATGATGACATACAAAGATATTGAAGGTCAATAACTCAATGAAGGTCAAGCAAGTGGAAAAATGTCAATTTTAAGTAGCCTATTTAAAGATTAAGTAACAGACATGTTAATTTGATAGCATACAAAAAACCAAATAATACAACAAAATCCTTGTATAAAAATAATACAACTATTACATTTTTTTTACTTATTTGTTATTTCCTATTGCTCGACTGAATTGACTCATTTTTTTCTAGTTTATTAAATTGTTGATTTGTCTTTGGTCGTTTGGTCACCTACTCGTAGGCTAGTTCTTTTTACTAATGGGCGTGTCTAGTACAAGCCAATGGCAGGCCTCCAACGTGGAGTTTGACCTATGAAAGGTTCCCAGTTTATAAACTAATATTATCCGTCTAAGAAGGGTATATATTCACTGTATTTTACTCTTAATTGGAATTGAAAATGACGTGACAGTTGAAACTATAGTATCTCGTGTATTATTAATGTAGTTGAGACAATCAGTCAGACAGATTATGAATATTATTCATGAACTATTTGATAGACACACATACTTTACTTTTTGGTGTCCATAATGAGGATAGTTTCTCACCTCTCTTTCGGATTATAGTAGTCGTCAGTCCATTTGTTCTTGACCTGACTGTAGAGGTCAATCAACGTCGATGTTATGTTCAAATTCAAAATGTCGGGAGAAGTTATGTGCAGCTGCATGTTATGCTTATTGATCGCCGAACAGCTCCATGCCTTCTCCCACAATACATTACTCCTGCAATCACAAATATTAGCTCAAATTAAAATTAATTTTGAAATAAAAACAGATTAGTTTTTGGAAACTACACACCTAGGGCCTGGCCTGTTGCATATTAATTTGAAAACTACTTTTATTAAAACTTGTATTTGTAGCTACTGCAAAATCTCATGGAAATAATTAATTGAAAATTGTAATTGAGAAGGTTGGAAAAAGTAATTGTAACCGTAAGAAGGTTGGGGGATGAAGCAGCCTACAAGCTTTCTTGAACTGAGTGAGGGACTTATAGAAGAGATCAAGATGAGTACCGTGTTGATTATAAAGACTCATCATGCGATTGATTGGAGAATTGTAGTGACTATTGCAGTTGCATTGTGGTAGCTGAAATTTGAAAGTGGAACGTCGTGTGACTCCACGACGACGATGATACGTTTAGAATTGGATTATACAAACCTCCAAGGCTCAAGAAACGGTTCCCAACCGGACAGCTTTCGGTTGTAGTAGTCCATGGCTAGCTGACAGTTGGCCGATCCGTTACCATTGACTGTATCATGTTTCAGCACCAAAGATGACAACACCATTTCCAGGAGAGGTACATCGGCGTCCATACAGTCATCAATCACACACACTGACAAACAATCCGTCTTTACCTAAAAAAAAATCGCACAAATAAAAATAAACATAATATTAATAATAACTTTAATAATAATAAAAATAATAATAACTGAACAAGCAAAGCGAGTTCTTCCTTTTGACTTGAGGCTCGAGGCGTTGTGAGTTTGCATCTTCCACGATAACTTTCGAACGCCTTTATAAATCAACTTCAAATTTGAAACACAGATTCTTGGTATCTTTAGACAGGTCAAGTTCGTTTGCCAATGAAATTGACCCACTCCTTCGTCCTTTTTGAGGCGAAACAAAGGATAGGTTCTCACACCTTCATTAATATATTCTATATATTAGTATATTTAAGAAAATAGTTGTTTTCACCATATGGAATTCGCAATAGATTTCAAAATATATTTTGAGCTATCATCAGCTGTAGGTGAATAAATGCGATCAGGCTTTTTATAGGATCTCTATAAGCTGATACACTAATTCCATTGCCCTGATATATAGGTATATGAGTACGGTAGGTCTTTTTTGTGGAAATAAATGTGTGTATCAGAGCAACAATGAAATTGAACTTCAAGTGATAGATGTCTTGTGAATTTTATCTAAATAATTATTTTCAAAACAGCCGTTTTTCGTTACCACCTTCCCCTACGATAAGCTTCCCAAATGAGTTTCCCTTTCCAAAATTAGTTTTTTGCAAGCGAGTTCTCCAGCCCGTTGGGCTCACTAGCAATAATAGCAAAAAAATATCGTAATAATAATAATAATAATAATGATAATAATAATAATAATAATAAAAAACAAAGAAAAGTATGCAAAAGAAAGGCTAGCTCTGGAAAACTGGCACCTTAGAACTATGCAAAAAGCTGCAGTGCTTAGTACAGCAAATATTGTACGAAAATTTCTCTCACTATAATATAGCAGGGTAAGAGGGACCCTCATAGACCTGTCTCTACTTTGCGATGCAGCTTTGTAGCCTTGGGATCAATATCCCCGGCTGCAAAGTGAAAAATTCAAAAAACAAAAGTGGATAATAATAATAATAATAATAATAATAATAATAATAATAATAATAATAATAATAATAATAATAATGATAATAATGATAATAATAATAATGATAATAATAATAATAATAATAATAATAATAATAATAATAATGATAATAATAATAATAATAATAATAATAACAATAATAATATATTAACAATAATCTTATGGCTTTGATGAGACAATACGTTCAAGAGGCAATTTTACATCTTCCACTAGACTACTAGCGCCATTAAATAGCTTAAGGAAATCGTTGAATGCCACTACAAAAATATAATCAGGAATCGAACCACGGATCCCCTAATTGCCAGACTGGTGTCCTAACCAAATAGAATACACTGGCAAGGAGCTGTGAATAGGAGCTATTTCCAAAAGCGTTTTTCGTACAAGTAATGGTGATATTGTGTTAGATATCCTTAATGAATAAAACTGATGTTGTCAAACACACTTTAATTATCAACACACTGGATACTATAGTTTCAACTGTCACATCATTTTTAATTTCAATTAAACTTGCTTACTCCATTCAATTGATCACAATTAAAAAGTTCAATTGAAAATGAAAATGTGTTAGGAAGAAAATCTTTGTAAGAAAACTACACATTTTCAACAAAGAGTTTGATTGAAAATGACGAGATAGTCGAAACTATAGCATCTCGTGTGTTAATGAGTATTGTTTGATAAATATATGTTATACATTTAGTATGCTTGCACAGTGGAGCATCCAATACTCGATGATAATCACCATCGCAAAATCAAACACATGCTGTGGAATAGTGGTATTCACGCTGTTCCTATCTAATGTATGTGTTTGATTTTGCGATGGTGATTATTTATCAAATTAAATTTTACTTCCACTACACAACAATACAGTAACACAATAATATTTTAATAGCTTCAAAGTTTATAAAAACTATTTGGTTGGAAAATGAATACTAAACAAAAAATAAACAAACCAGAGAAAAGAGAAAGAAATAAAATACCACAAAAGCAAAGGAAAATACTTCAATTTACACTTTGTCATAGAACTTAAAAACTCAACTTTATTTGACATTATATACAGATGAGGGCACAACGAAGTACCTCAGCATCGAGTATTGGATGCTCCACTGTGCAAGCACCCTAAATCAACATAAAAATTACAATCTAATATGAAAACTTACACTGTATTTCTATTTAAATTATGATTTTCACTCATTTAAACTGGAGGGATGCATTTCACTTGAGGCTGATGAAGCTTCAATTTAGAAGTGAAATGCATCCTTCTAGTATAAGTGAGTAAAAATCAAAATTTAAATAGAATTACAGTGCCAGTTTTGATACTAGATTGTAATTTTTATGTTGATTTTGGGTGCTTGCTCAACATAAAAAAAATCACAATCTAATATCAAAACTGACACTGTATTTCTATTTGCATTATTATTTTTACTCACTTATACTAGAGGGATGCATTTCACTTGAGGCTGATGAAGCTTCAATTTAGAAGTGAAATGCATCCCTCTAGTATATGTGAGTAAAAATCATAATTTAAATAGAATTACAGTGCCAGTTTTTAAATTAGATTGTTCATCAAGTATTTCGCCATGGAAAACATCACAGAACTATCAACTATTACAGAGAAGCGTCCAAGTATGTGATGTTTTCCATGATGAAATACTTGAACAATTTAATATCAAAACTGACACTATATTTATATTTAAATTATGATTTCCAGTGACTTATACTGGAGGGATGCATTTCACATGAGCCTGTTGAGGCTGATGAAGCTTCTCTTTAGAAGTGAAATGCATCCCTCCAGTATAAGTGAGTAAAACTCTAAATTTACTTAGAAATACAGGGTCAGTTTTCATATAAGATTGTTCATCAAGTATTTCGCCATGGAAAACATTACAGATAAAAATTACGTTAAAAATGTTTTACCTCAATTTGCGAGAACGACATGGCCATGCTCTGCGGACTGTCTGCAGACTTTGTGCCGACGCTAGCGTTGTTGCCCTCCAGACATACGTTGGCCTGACGCTGGTTGTCGGTTGTGATAGCATGCTGCACCAGCCATAGTGCTGCGTCATCCAACTGACCTTTGCATTGCTCCAGCGCCTCAGCGCAGTCCTCAAACGTGAATCCCAGTGCGCTCAGCTTGTTCACTTGTGCTAAGAAACGAAATTTTACATCATAAAATGTCCCATATTTTGATGCCACAATAAGACGTGCTTTGACATCCCTAACACGTGCAGATTACAGTACAGGGATTCATTTACTAATAGATTACTTCTATAATGAATAATAAGACGAAGTTGTCACAACCACATTTAAAAATAGTGAGATACTAGTTTCGGTTGTTACTCCATTATCAATTTCAAACAAACTCTCACTATTTTTAATAAATGTGGTTGTGACAACTTCGTCGTATTATTCATTATGGATATCTTCCACAATATCACCTTCACCACTACAAAGAAAGATTACTTCTCTTGATTACTCTTTAATATGTTGTAGGAGCAGAAAATCTTCTATTGAGAATGGCCCAACTGCTAAAACTATAGTCTCTTATTTTACAAAAACGTTTTCCTGAAAAATAATCGGAAGAAATTTGACTGAAATATGAACTACGTACTACAATAGTCATACTACATCAGAGTTTTCTAGACTTTAAATCAGAGCATACAAAATGCAATTGTAATCCATGTTATCATTACTTATTAAGAAGAGTAAAAATCAACAAAACTACATAATCAGATTTACTTCAGGTACACAGCGTTTTCAACCCGTCAAGTAAATCAAATTTCCTTGATATATATTTATTTTATTCGTTTTAATTTTTCAAATTTAGAACGAATACGCTGCATATTCCTACAAAATCAGAAAAAAGATGAGAATTGAAAGTAAAATTTTCATAAAATGAAAGAAATAACATTCACACTGCTAGCAAAGCGTTAAAGAAATACACTCTTCTCCCATTTTCTGTACATTGAATCTTTCAATCTGAAATAATGAAGAGCTAAGAAGTATGTTAAAGAACATTCATCATTAAATGTACTTTAAAAATTTTCTTAGCTCTCAGGTTCATCATTATCTTTGAAGTATATTGCGCATCAAAGAAGGAAAGTAATTGTTATAAAATGAATTTTTTATCAAGACTGCTGGCTTTCAAATTGTGCCTTATCTTGCAGTGTTACCTTGCTATTTCTTAGTTGAAGAATTTTCCTTTTTATAGGCCTACATTATTGTTGCATTGATCACCTAGCAATATGTTATTTTTTTTGTTATACATTTGAAGAAATTAATTTTGAAATTGAATATCACACTTTTGTGAATGATAAATCAAAGTTGATGTCTCATAATTTTTCTTTTGTTCATATACGGTACAATAATCTATGTTACAATTATTTTTTGTACATTTGAAAAAATATATTTTGAATTTAAATTACTTATAATTTTGCTGATAGATAAATGAATCGCCTTTATAGAAGGCGGAGTTAGGACTCGAGGCCCTCTCTTCCACTCAATACATAGCAATAGATATGATAGATGAATTATCATATCAGAGATAAGCTACGGAACTCCTGGGCCATCTTTGTAATGGTGACCGATTGGATTGACAGCAAAAAAGACTCTGTTCCCTGATGTATAATCACTTCTCGGTAGTTCGGAACCCACCTAAAACTGTAGGTCCAACTTATCAATCACTATCATCCATTTCATTACCCACGCACAGGTTTCAGACCTAAAAATTCACTCTAAATTAATTAAAACTATTGAATAATATTCACGAGCATTGTCTGCTGTAAAATCACTTCTCGGTAGTTCGGAACCCACCTAAAACTGTAGGTCCAACTCATCAATCACCATCATCAAATTCATCACCCACGCACAGGTCTCAGACCTATGTGGGGTTCATCCTCCGAAAAAATTTTGATGGTAAAATGTAGTAATAAACAGACTATTGAAACTATTTTTCTCTACTTGTGCAATAATTAATTTTTTCACTTCTGTTTGTCATGGGAGTTTTATATTGATAAACAGATTAGAATAAGCAGAAACTTACCGAGAAAATTAGCGGGCTTTGTGGACAGCTTGTTGATGTTCTTCTTGGCCCACCGGGTTTGCTGAGGTAGTGACTGCAGCATTTGCGAGAACATACGTACATCGTGATAGGATAAACGCAAACTTAAATGCATCATCTGCATTTTCAACACTTTGAAATCACCATCAGTGGGCGAATTACGATTGACGATCTCAATACTAACAGTCACTGGATCAATAATTGACAACGCTGTCTCATCTTCCATGCCCAGTATACAGGAAAACATCTCGCAATGATTCAAACTACACGATATTGGTTTTTCAGTGTCTAGAGGTTTATAGGAAATAACTGTTGTACTTTTTAATATGACTGCATTTGTATCCCATTGAGAAGTATCTTCAACGATCACTATTTCGGAATCAGTGATGTTTAACTTCAATTCAAACATCAAACTATTATCACAAGGTTGCGCAGTTGTGTGCTGAGATATTGCACTAGTGGAAGCAGTCGGCATTTCTGGATTTTCCATTATAAAATCCCTCACAGACTCCCACCAATCTGCAATAGCCATTAGTCGCATATTATTCAACAGTACTGTAAACTTGGAAAAATCCGATCTTTTCCTATGATGTACTTGGGCCTGAATGTATTCACTGCTACCACCTTCTGTCGAACTATACATCGACGTACCCGTTCGCATCGGTTGTAAAATATTCGAAAACACATTCGATCGCCTATTTACTGGTTCATCTTGGTAACGGGTATCGATAATTAATATCTCGTGTGACACTAAATCGATATCTTGACTGTGATCTGAATAACTTTCCACGTTAAGGTAGGAACGAATAAAATTCACACAAGCTAGAGTGAAATCATGAGTGGGTTGTAGACGTACACTCACATCTAAAAGTTCTAAATGTATCGAAGTCCACGGCCACACATTCCCATCATCTTGTTGATTATAATGAGAATTTTTACTGCTATTCACATCAATACCAGACTGTTGCTGAATATCATCCAAACATTCCCCGATGTTAAACGATAATACACCTTTTACAAGTTTATATTGGTCGACAGATAGTGTAGCAGCTAGAGTAGACAATGTTCCTTTGACACTCATATCGGGGACACAGTGTGTACGATGTGACACAAGATTTCTTTCAACTTGGAGTTGTAATCCACATTTTTCACGCAGCATCGAGCGGGATGGATCACGTTGCACGTAGTAGCTCCCCAAAGAAATTTGGCCACTTTCCGAGCTCCATTCCCCCGTCAATAGGTCCATATTTTCGAGCTGAATTTGCATCACATCAAGAATTACAATATCCTGGAGAGACGGATCAGTTGACACGCTGATAGTACCCGGCGACCCAGCTTTCAAAAACTGATTACTAACTGTAAGTTTTCCAAGATCAACAACAAGCAGTTGTGTGGATCGAGAGCTTTGTGGTAAGAAAATAACTGGTGATGCTGCATGTAGATTTAATTTCAACCTCATCGCTGGACCTGTCTCTTCAGGGATGGCGGTACAAGATCTGATACTACCTAACAGTTGTTGAAGATGTGAAAAATGTCTGAAAAACGTCTGCAACTCTGCTATGAAACGTTGGGTGTGCACATAGAGTACGGAACACATTTCCAAATCCAACTTCACATCGAATTCTCTACAATTTCTTGATAACATATCAGATTGCTGATATTTGACCATCTTCATCTTCAACCCATCTGTTACAAATCGCTCCCTGTACAATCGTCCATGTTCTGGTGTAAGGTCCAACAAACTAAACGAACCCACACTAGCGGTTGTATCAGTGATACCACTACCAGCTACAGTTGTTACAATGGCGCTAAGATGTGACATATTTACACGAGCCACTTCATACTGGGCCTGATTCAATATCACCGACAAAGATCGTACCCGTATGTCAAACTCAGAGTCCATGCCGGTGTCAGGATGCTGTTTACAATCTTCCACTTCGTCTAGGTAGATTTGTTCCAAAGATGAAGCACTATGCATTACATCATTTTGTGTTAAATCCATTGTACTTTGAGTAGCTGGATCTGAGGAACTGATACCAAAAAAATCAAGCACAACCACCCACGATTCTACATTCACGACCACATCCAAACTATTAAAATCGATCACAACTGTTCTTGAGGTATTTTTTGATTGGTTACGTGGTGTACGTAGGACTACATTAACATGAACTAGATTATCTTCCCGGTAGAGTCGTGGAGAGGAGGAAAGGCGAGGGGAAGGGGGTGGTGTGACTGGATAATCATTACTGACCTCATACACACTTTTTTTTCTACCACTAATTTGATGATGTTGACTAGACGTGGTACTAGTGTTCGACATACGACTGTAGTAGTGATGCTTAGTTTTAGTAGGAGGCATAACACCCAACACAGTTTCCGCTTCGAGATGATCAGGTAACGAGTTCCTCATTTCATAACAATCTGTATTGTTCATCAAAGTATTATTCATATCAGGACATGATTTCGACACAAAATTCGTGTAAATGTTTGAGTTTCCCTGATTTGAACATTGTGAAGTCATTATGCATCTATGTTTTGAATCTACGGGTTTTAAAAGATCTTCCAATAACACAGATCTCAATGACATTTGAATATTTCTTTCAGAAGCTAACATTTGTTCATACTGGACGAACAGTTCTTTGAATGACAAATCAACAAAACCTTGTTCACCTCGACCAAAATCGGCCTTCAGTTCTAGTGTCAACAAGGGCAGTTGGAAAGATACTTTCAGGGCTAGAGATGATTCTCCCCCGATGTCTTCTTGACTGTTGTTTGTTGAATGGAGCAGCATGCGGGCTCGTAGGGTGGGATCGAGGCTAAGTGTTGAAACCCCCGTATGCAATTCGGCATCCTCTTCAATATCAACAAGTGTGCCACTTCTCTGGAAGTCCATCTGTTTTTGCTGATCGAAATCCTGCTGACTTTTCCGACTGTTTTCAGCAGTTGCATTCCTCGGCACTTGATTAATCGCCATTACTGTTTCCAGCAGTTGTTCATACTGCTCTCTAGATAGTGAAACTTTCAGAGGTGTCACGATACTGCCGGTGACTGAAACTATTTGCTGTTGTTCGATTTCGGTTGGTGTGCAACTCGATTCCAGTAGAATGTCTTCTTGGCGCTGAAATCGCATTTCCTGGGCGGAGGCCGACTCCCGTTGCACTTTCAGCATTATTGTGGTGTTGTGCAACACAGGCCTGCCAGCATCCATGCAGCTGTACAGCTTTTCAACTCTGATCAGTGGACTAGGATTTGATGAGATCTTCAATCTGGAAAATAAGAATATTAACAAAGTAAGTAGAGTAGAAAATATGTGAACTATATATAAACCAATCAATTTCTCTATTGCCAAAAATCAACAGAATTATAATAATTTCGAATTCCTTCAAGTGCTATTAGTTTATACTGATAAAAGCACTGCAGAAAGGTCTCCATGGTCTAGTGGTTAAGGCGCCCGACCGGCAATTGGGAGGTCCGTGGTTCGATTCCCGGTGGTGGCTGATATTTTTGGACAGTAGCATTCATCGATTTCCATCAGCTATTCAATACTGTTGTCAATATCCGCCATTGCGGAAGTCTTCAGTATAAACTAATAGCACTTAAAGGAATTCGAAATTAATAAATTCTGTTCAAGTAAATTTGTCAGTTTGTTCAATTGTCAGTAACTTCGAACTAACTTGTGAGACTCACGTTATGGCGTGACGGCCGTTTCACTCTGTTGTCAAGAGTATCGTCAGATTATTCTACACAGAGTGTACTGTGTACTGTGGGTCGTCTGACGATGCTCTTGACAACATAAATAAAATATTCAAACCCAATTTGATTTCGAAATGCTGAATCACTTACTGTTCCTTATTATTCATTTCGACACTGAATTTAATAAATTTTGAGTTCTAATTAATCTGAGCCAATGTTGAATTATCAAAGTAGTGTTAAAATAGCTTCATTATGAAACTGGTCCTTTCAGGTATGAATAAAGTCAGCTGTTTTTATATCATTTTCTAAAATCTAAGACCTACTTTGAAAGGTAGTTGTAGATAACGTAACTTTATCTACGATTAAGCTATTAAGTAGTTGTCATAGCTTCATTATGGAATGATTTCGATCAGGAGTGAATAAAATAAGCTGTTCGACATAACTTTATGAACTCTAATACCTATTTTATAATGCAGTTGTGGATAAATTTATGCTGTACACATTTGAATCGATTACAATGTGAGAAACAGTTCAAATTTTTATTTATATTTCTACCGAAATCTAATAATTTTACTACTAAAAGTAGTTTTCTACTTACTCGGATGCACGCTGTTTGATGTTGAGCGTGTAGAGATTCATGTCTCTGACTTCGATAGTGTAGACTTCGGCCGGATCTAGTTCAGCCTCCTCGATATCGGTCCAGCCAGGAGAGCCTGCCGCCTTCGAGTTGGCCGTGAATGAGTTCACAAGCGATATATGTCCCAGATGTGCCACCATAACGGCTGGGCTGTTTGGGCCCCGGGGCATTATGACGACCGGTGTGTCCAAATGGACTCTCCACCTGCACACATTGACATTTTTGAGTTCGTTTAAAATTAAAAAAAAAAAAAAAAAAAAAAAAAAAAATAGATAAATGAGGACAGAAGAAACTAAAGAATAGATTGCGTGGGAAAGCAAACATTTAACAACCCTTTGACTTCAAGTTATTCCCTACGTAAACAACTACCTATTCAACTTATTCATTGGAAGAATTTTTAATTTACATTTGTATGAAGAATAATAAATTATAGAGAGTATCTTTAACAATTAACATTTATTTTCAATAAATAAGTACATTCATTATTTCCAAGTCTATTGAAGAATGAAAGAAAAAACTTTCAGGTACACAAGTCTCAAGAATTAAAATTATTATTAGTTTTGATTTAAATTTTGTTAGAAGCTGAATTTTTTTACAAATTGTTCCAAACAGATTCAAAATAACTTCACTAATTGATATTAAAAATTACGAAAATAGTACTATAAATCCCTCCACCATGAATGTAAAATTAACCCAAATAATTCAATTCCACAAGCATTTGAATTATGCTTCAAGAGTATCCGCTAATCATTCATAGTTGCCACTTCACAAGATCTGGCATTCTTAGAATCTTGGAAATTAGGAAAGAAAAATAAATAATATAATTAAAATGACAATTATCAAGTCCTTATTAGCAATCTAGTATTAAAACTGACACTGTATTTCACTTTTAAATAATGTTTTACTCACATATATTTGAGATGCTTGAGGAATGCATTTCACTTCTGAAAAGAAGCTTCGTCAGCCTCTTTTCAGAAGTGAAATGCATTCTTCAAGCATCTCAAATATATGTGAGTAAAACATTATTTAAAAGTGAAATACAGTGTCAGTTTTAATACTAGATTGTTCATTAAGTATTTCGTCATGGAAAGCATCACAGATCCTTATTAGCCTCAATAAATATATTGGTAAATTGTATTACCAGTGGTTGTGATGTATGAGCTATTAGCTGTTCAATAGATGAAATAATTTTTCAAAACGATCCATTTATAGTTTTCATTTCTCAAACTCCAATTTTCCTAGAATCTTGGAAGTTAGGGAAGGAGGAGATATAAGATGATTTAAATAACAGTTATCAAGTCAATTGACTATCACAGTTGTCAAGTGATAGTCGTGAGCCGTGGCAGGTATCTGTTCAGTCAGATAAGCTACGAACTCCAGGTGCATTCTTTGTTGGGGTGATCATTAGATTGGCCAGCAAAAAAACTTTGTAAAATCACTTCCCGGTGGTTCGGAGACCCATTAAAAATGAAGGTTTAACTCATCAATCAATCGTTACCCAAGCACAGTTCTCAGGCCAATGCCTGATAAAAAAACATAGTAAAATAATTTTTTATCAAGACTGCTGGCTCTCAGGTTGTGTTTTACCTTGCAGTGTCTTTAATGCAATTTCTTAGTTGAAGAAGAAATTTCCTTTTTATACATTATTTTTGCATTGCTCACCTAGCAATACGATATACTTTTGTTGTAGATGTCTCATAATTTTTGTTTTGTTCATATAGAAAACATTTTTTTAGGATGAAGCCCACATAGGTGATGGTGATTGATGAGCTGGACCTACAGCTTTAGGCGGGTTCCGAACCACCGGGAAGTGATTTTACAGCAGAGAACAGTGTCATTTTGCTGGCCAATCTAATCGGCCACCCTTACTAAGAGTGCCCTGGAGAACGCAGCTTATCTCTATCTGATTGAACAGATACCTGCTACGGTTCGCGGCTACCACTTCGAACAGATATCTGCTACGGCTCACGGCTATCACTTCCCCTCTATATATATTTTTGTACATTTGAAGCAATAAATTTTTAATTTGAATTACTTTTGTTTAAGATGAATTTTCTTTATAAAGAGAGTGGAGCTAGGACTCAAGGCCCTGTCTTCTATATAATCCATAATGAAGACATAATGATAGATAAATTTCAATGCTTTAAATACCTGATCCTTGTTCTTGAGCTATAACTGTCTCCTGGACTAAATGGAGTACTGCATCCTCCACGACTGGGCGCAAGGCTACTGTCCATTTGTTCTGTCGAATAGGAAAAGCTCTTTCTATAGCGTCTAGGCGTTCCACCGGTCACATCTCCTGATGAACCATAGAGTCGACCTCCCATTGACAAACTATGCACTAGTTGTTCTGCTCTGTAAAAAACAAAAAAAAAAAATAGATAACTCATGATGTAAATTACTAACTTCGAACACAACATCAAGGAATTACATTATAATATAATATAATTGCCTCTAATAGACAATACCACTCTAATCATTAACTCAAGAGATACTGCAACGTCATTGAAAATTACGTGACAGTCGAAACTACAGTATCTCCTGTGTTAATAATTGAAATGGTTGCGAAACATCAGTATTATTCATTAGGCGGCGTTCACACCGGCACGATATGCGACATGCGATTTATCTTAAACGATACGTGAGACGTGACACGCATGGACAGATACTTGAAATGTAGAGGGAGGCGATAAAAATGGTTCACACCGAGGCGATTGTGCAATATATCGTAAGCGATGAATCGCACCAAGTGCTGCATGCTATCGGTCTTTGCGATTAGTTGCATACGATACGAGGAAGGAGTTTGTTAAGTAAACAGACATAGCGTTATACCAAACCTACAATATAGTACTCCAATATTCTTTCTCCTCTCTCCTTCATGCTATCGGTACATGTTTTACGATTAGTTGCATATTGACTTCGAGTAGTCAACATGTCGGGAAGAGAAGACAAGGCTGTACTTCATTTTATTAATTTAGTAAAATCTCGTCAGTGCAACTGGAACTATACTCTTGTCGAATACAGCAAGACAGATGTGACCAGTGCTGCATGGAGGGAAATTGCATCAGAAGTGAAAGACACAGGTAAATGCATTGTTTATATTATTCAGTATGTAAAAGACAAACAAGTAATCAAATTGTTATATTACAAATTCAAAATGTGAATATTTTTTAAATCTGATTCAAGAAATAGCTCAAACTTTTCTAGTTGAATTATCAAAGAATTACAATTTCGTCATTATCTCATCGTTTAAGATTCTATCCATATCAGAGACAAAAACATCAGGCATTTACAATATTCATGATTCATTATAATATTATCATCTCTATAAATCCTTCAAGAACTCAATCATTTCGTCTGTATGAATAATTAGAGAATATAGGTACTGTATTAAGAACATACAATATAAAGAACGAGGAAGTTCGGTTATTTTGAAAATCAATTTTATACAAATAAAACAGTACACACTTCAACATTTTTTACGGTTCATGATATTCCCTCCCTTCACATTCTTATCGCAGAGGTGGCGCCGATTTATCGCCTGCAGTATGAACCTTCCTTGCGATATATCTTAACGGTATTTTCAATAAGATAAATCGCATGTCGCATATCGTGCCGGTGTGAACGCCGCCTTATGGATATCTTTTTTTTATATTATGGATGATGCCCACATGAGTCTGTTGACTTGTGCGTGGGTAATGATGAGAAATATCTATGGCTGAAAATAAGACTGCAGGAAACGAAGCCAGCCAGAGCCTTATCTTAATTCATTAATTGTTGAATATATAGTTGAATTAATTTCATAATAATACTAATAATAATAATTCCACCTCGCCGTTTCAGCCAAGTTATGAAGAACATGGTAGACTTACTATTTTATGTGGGTTCCGAACCTTATTATCACTTACCCGGTGGTTCGGAACTCACCTGAAATAGTACGTCCACCATCACCAATACCATGAAAATTTATACTTAAATTGTAGTATCGGAACTTAGCTTCCTTTAGCATGTTTCTTCTACTCAATTAGTTTTTTTTTTATGATGACGATGTTATAAGCTTTATTATCACTTACCCGGTGGTTTGGAAACCACCAAAATAGTAGGTCCACCATAACATAGCTCCCATAAAATGGCTCAAACGGTGAGGTGGAACTACCCGTAAGGGTCTCCCCACCAATAAAAGACCTACGCTTATTATTAACTTCATGCTCAATGAATGTAGTTATATCGTTTTATTGTCTGCGCTGGCAGTTTACGTGACAGATTGACACATCGTTATACACTTAGTTTATTATTAATTATGATAAATTATACACATTATCACAGTTTTCAGGTCTCTTGTTCGTAGTGTCTTAGAATATGTCTCTTTGATTTGGAGCACTCACACGGAATTGGGTATTCAGAGGCTTGAGATAATCCAAAATAAGTTTTCAAGGTTTCTTTATTTCAAAAAGTATGGTATGGCTTGTCCCTTGCGCTTTCCAACTGGTCACTTAAGACTGATATTCCATATGTTTTCTCTGAGATTGCGTCGAGAAAAAGACTCATTAAGTTTTTTTGCAAGGCCCAATTAGCAATAGATTTTTCTCCCCATTTCTGCTATCCTCAATTGATTTGCACGTTCCTTCTTCTAATTCCAGGAGTTGTCCCACATTCAAAATCCCCAGAAGTAGAACTGTTAGTGGTTATTACTCCCCTATTTTCATAGTGCTTAGACTTTACAATAAGATGAGCCATAGGATAGATATATTCAAGAATAATAATGGATTCAGAAGGGATCTGGAGATGGTACGAGTATATTCCTGACTGCTTTCTCAAAATGCACCCATATTATACTGTATGCTGGAATTGTTGTTTACTACAGGGTCTTACATATTCTTATTTGCAATAGTGTACTGTATGCATAGTGTCTCTGTTCTCATATGATTATTACTTAATCTATATTCATATAAATAAGAAAGTTGCCATCTAAATATTCTTGAAAATCTACATTTTTTTATCTTAAATATTTTTCAAATTCTGTAATAGCTTCATCCTAAAATCTCTATCTCACAAATTTAATTCCTCTTCAGCCATTTGTTATATCTATAATTAATCTATCTATTATGATTATGTTCATCTATTATTTTTACTTTATCTTCTTTATATTTTCAGGTATTCATAATTATATTTCTTGTAATCATTGAAATTCGTACTTTGTTTCTGTGTTATGAGGACAATAATGGGATCATCCCGGTGTCCTCGTTGATTATAATCTCTAAATAAATAATATTAGATAATGTAATCAGACATTAGATGTTAAAATACATAGCAATTTTCGTTAGAACTCGTCACTAACCTGGCATGCACAAGGCCAATGGCCATTTCGGTGGCAGCCGTACCAATGGTGCGTGCCAAGTGTGCCATGTACTGTTTGAAGTCAGTGGCACACGACTGCAACTCGAATAGAAGGCGCGGCGAGTGCGTGTACCACACTGACGCCATTTCCAGACAGATCTCAGCCTCCTGCTCCTGGTTGTTTGCTTTGTCACCACCTCCACCCGGCTTCCACACTCTCTCTGTAAAACAAAATAAATTAGAGATCAAGTTTAGATAGATAATTGACTTTTATTGAAGCACTTTACAAATTAACATAAGTGCTGTGGGCGAAGTTGAGGCATAAGAGCCCCCTCTTCGACTTAACCAACAGTATTAAAAAAAAATAATAACTTTATTTACAATAAAAAAAAGTAGATAAATATAATAATAATTTTACAATGCAAGAAAAGCTGAAAGTATAGCAGAGTGTACAAGTACAGCTTCACATTTCCAAGACTTTTTTCTTATTTATATAAAATTTTTGTCTTAATTTCACTTCAATTAATTCCATACAGGATGCTTCAGGAAGAATCTGCCAAACTACACAAGTTTATTCCTCTCATAAAATTACCCGGTGGTTCGGAACCAACCTAAAATAGTATCATATTGGATTCTTCAACCTCCGGATACCAGATAATATAAATAAAGGTTTAAATACCTGCGTTTTGGTATCCATTAAGTTTGGGTAAAATAGTAGGCCCATCATGTTCCCCATAATACGGCTCAAACGGCGAGGTGGAACTACCCGTAACGATCTCCCCGTTATGAAAAGACATACGCTTATTATTATTATTATTATCATCAAATTAAAGAAAAAAAGTTATATAAACATATTCCAAGAAAAGCTACTTTACAGAAATAAACCCACACAACGGAGTATCAAAGGACCCAAGGCTGACAGGGAATGAACTGTGCTCATAGGCATATGCACCATTAAATTTCTATGTTTTCTATGGACATTATAATATGATTTCTGATCCACAAACATGCACAGCGGCAGTTCTTTAGAAAAAAATTTGTTTCTTAATTCAAAGATCTTATAAAATCCCCCAATTATTTTCATTTATTAAAATTTAAGAAAGATTGCAACACTCAAACGGTCACGCTTGCAATGTATAAATAAAATGTATTAATGTACATAAACAATGTGAATAATTGTGGTGGTCAACTAAATCAAATGTTTGCCAACATTCCAAATATCTAGATGAATTAGTTGGTAATTATATAATATTAATTCAGTAATTATGTGGGTAATTATAAAGTACTGTAATATAATTTGGTAATTAAATAAGTTTAGCTAACTGAACCATTTATATAAATTTATCCAAAACTAACTTCGAAACTATAAGATCAATCTATTTTGTATCGTTATCATTTTTAAATTAGTTAGGTTTCTTTTATTTCCTTTATGTTAATTTGTAATCTAATTTGTGTTTTAAAGTTGTGGCAATAAAGAATTTTTTTTAAAACTGACCCCCAAAATTCAAACTTAACAGAGACCTGACTCGGATTGAGAGGACTCTATATACTAAGTACTATGTTTCAAAAGTCTAGTCTTCCTTTCAAGAGCAAGTACACGGACGGATGGAAAATTTCAATAAGGCCCTGTCAGTTCCTTAATTGACTAGTTAGAAATAGTTCGTTAAGGTGAACTACTTTTCTAAATGAACCACTTTGCCCATCTTTACCTGCGTTATCCTTGACGAGACTGCGTTCGATGCGAAAACTGAACGCCTGCCGGTCGGAGAACGAGTTCTTTTTGGATCCTCCGCTGAGCGACGACTTGTAAAGATCGGCTGTCATGTCTGCGAAGGGATCAGGCGGCGGATCGGTGAGGGGATCGTGGCCGAGCGACAGAATGCGCTGATGTAGACTGGACTCGGGAGTCAGATCAAGAACTTGCAGGCCACCTAGCGAACCTTCCACCATCAGTTTGCTCCCTGTAGGTAAGAATATTATACGGCTTATTAGAAGTAAGATAAATTAGTTATTACAGTGATTCTCCCATTATGACATAAATAATTACATTTAGCCCAACAATATGAGTAGGCCTCCAGTTGTATCTAAGAAAGCATTACAACAGTGCGAAATGGCCATCACACACCCAAGTAGAAGCTCACATTCAATATGAAGATGTCATTATCAGTTTATAATTTAAATAAACTCAGTGAAATTTGAAACCCAAGTTTGGCAGATGAGAATATCTACCAAAGTTGGCGAATATTTTTTTTCTCTTTGTGGTGGCGAAGGTGATATTTTGGAAGATATCTAAAATAAATAATAAGACAAGTTAGTTTGAAGTGACTGACAATTGAATAAACTGACTGTTTATGTATATTTGTCAGTTTATTCAATTGTCAGTCACTTCAAACTAACTTGTGAGATACGAGCCGATATGGCCAAGTTGAAAATGAATGCTCCTGTGCAGAAAGGTCTCCATGGTCTAGTGGTTAAGGCGCTCAACCGGCAATTGAGAGGTCCGTGGTTCGATTCCCGGTGGTGACTGATATTTTTGTACAGTAGTATTCATCGATTCCCATCAGCTTTTCAATGTTGTTGTCAATATCCGCCATTGCGGAAGTCTTCAGTATAAAGTAATAGCAATTAAAGGAATTCGAAATTACTAAATTCTGTTTATGAATAATAAGACTTGAAGTTGTCACAACCACATTTATGAAAACGGTGAGATACTAGTTTCGGTTGTTACATCATTATCAATCTCTAAACGGGTTTGAAAGATTGATAATGGTGTAACAACCGAAACTAGTATCTCACTGTTTTTATAAATGTGGTTGTGACAACTTCGTCTTATTATTCATCTTGGCAAATATTGTTAAATACAGTTGTAACAATTATAAGTTAACAATATAAACTATATTGTTGAATATAGTTGGCACATTGTTTGGAAAACATCAATAAGGAGCATTCATAGATCGTCAAATTGTGTTAAACATAGCCTAAACTACTTTAAAAACCACTAAATAAAGATTTGTCAACCTACTTTCTCAAATTCGCATAGTTGATCAAATAACAACAACACATTTTGCATTCGATATGGTTATCAGGAGCATTCATAGATCGTCAAATTGTGTTAAACATAGCCTAAACTAGTTTAAAAACCACTAAATAAAGATTTGTCAACTTACTTTCTCAAATTCGCATAGTTGATCAAATAACAACAACACATTTTGCATTCGATATGGTTATCAAGTGTCATGAATTGATGAATTTGAAGCCTGATCTTGAGAGACAATTATTCCCTCTGAGACCCATTACTTTTTCACATATCTATATCAACTTATTTTGCACCTTCGATAACATTTCAAGCAGTGTATTACCCCGAAGGGTGAAACCTCATAGGAAAGTACAAGATCTCAATTCCTCCCATCCACCCACTCCTCCTGCATGCAACAAACAGGCTTGAACATTGAACATTTCAAGAAAGAACTTCTTGAAATAGCTCAATCTTTTGTAAATATGAGACATACCCTAGCAATGCTATGTTATTATGTGGTCGACTGCCTGCGCCTGCGCAGAACTGACTTCAGCCAAGACCAGTTCTACAGCGAGTAAAGGGATGACCTTGATTTAGCGAGCGTCCATGGTATTGCATATCTAATAAAGACTAGGTGCAAAAGACCACGCGCGACGACTTCTCACGAAAATGTAGAATTTAATATATTTATTAAAAGAAAATCGGCCAGCTTGATTGCTTCTACGTTCTCATGGATTGTTGATGACGATGACGACAATGAAGATGATAATCATTATCGTAATATGTTATTTATAATTCAACAATTTATAAACCATAATCTACTCACCACAATCAGCATGTATTTTAGCATCAGTCATGGTAGCCGTCGCAATTTTCCTGCCAATCAGAACATCATCTTTAGGCACCGCTCTCATTAGCAGCACATTTAGCCGATGAAAGTCGAACACCAGTTTCGTTCTGGTGGTAACCTGCTCTGGTGGAGAGGGGGGAGGAGGGTGATGTGGAGGGGGTAGCGAGGAGGCGAAGGGAGGTCCCTTTGGCGCTGACGCTGAGGAGGGACTAGCTCCTCCGCTACTCAGACCCGCCCTCGACTGGAACATTCGATCTTCGTCCAGCGAGGCACTGAATCCTGATGTCTGCATGACTGTCAAAGGTGGACGTGAAGTAGATTTCTGCTGCGGGAAGACGCGTTTGACGAATCCCACCAACTCGACTATTGTTTCTTGATTGGCTGTAACAGATAATAGAATAAATTACCTAAAAAAAATTAAAAAAACACTTTAAAGTGGAAATTAACTTACGTTATGGCGTGTCGGCCGTTTCACTCTGTTGTCAAGAGCATCGTCCCAACTCCCAAGTCCCAACTCCGCCTAATAAAGCATATTTTCATTTCATTTCATCGTCAGACGACCCACAGTACACTGTACTTGAGTGTACTGTGGGTCGTCTGACGATGCTCTTGACAACAGAGTGAAATGGCCGTCACGCCATAACGTGAGTTAATTTCCACTTGAAGTGTTTTTAAAGTTTTCATTATATATTAGTGGAAACAGGATGGATCTTCAACATCATAAATTACCTAGTGGGATGCTGGAATTGATTAGAAAAATGGGTTGCAGTTCCAAAGATAGTCCAGTGAATTAATTGACTGAGACAATCGATAGTCGATAGTCGGTCGATCTGTATCAAACCCAAATCTAAACCTAAACTATCGACTATCGATTGTCTCAGTCGATTATTTCACTGGACTCCAAACGTATTGAATATATATTTCATTTATTGTAATTTATTTTTGTTTAAAAATATGCCTCTGCCATTGTGTTACAAGACAGAGAAAATAATTGAATAATAATTCGACCACCAAACATAGCATGAAAAACATTTAGGATTTTGTCACTATTAAATACTACAATAAACCAACCAACTATCGGCCACCTGTCAAATACCGGCCAAATAACCGTCTGTTTCAAGTTTTTAACAGCTAATTTACCGGACATTATTATTATTATTATTATCATTTTCGGAAGATGAAACCCACATAGGTCTGAGACCTGTGTGTGGGTAACGAGTTGGATGATGGTGATTGATGAGTTGTATCTAAAGTTTTAGGTGGGTTCCGAACCACCGGAAGTGATTTTACAGCATAGTACAGTCTTTTTTGCCGGCCAATCCAATCGGTCACCCTTACAAAGAACTCCCAGGAGTTTCGTAGCTTATCTGTGATTGAACAGATATATTCTACCTGCTATCTGTGGTTTCTTGTTTTTCTAAAAACATATTATATAAGTATTGGACTTGAAGTCAAACTTATGCTTAACCGGCCGAGGTACACCTTATATCATAGATAAATGCAATTCAATGATTAATAAAATTATTGACATTATCAGTAGGCAATACAGACTGAAGCTCACTTGAGATGAATTTATTGTGTTCAAATTTATTCAGCATATAACTTGGTATCCAAGTGACATAAAATGAGTCTTAAAGGTTTTTAGAACCTTCCAGGGTCATTGCGTTGTGTGACTACCAAAATTTACCCTACCAATCATTTTTCTAAATATTCTTGAATTTTTCTTCTACCGTTTTAAGTTCAAAGTATTATTTTACTAAAAAATGGCATTGTAATTTTACCATAAAAGTCCTCAAACCCTATTATAGTCCTCATTAGTCCTATTAATTATAGTCCAATAGTCCTATTAATTATAGTCCTCAAGTACTAATTAATCGATTCCCATCAGCTGTTCAATGCTGTTGTCAATATCCGCCATTGCGGAAGTCTTCAGTATAAAGTAATAGCAATTAAAGGAATTCGAAATTAATAAATTCTGTTTATGTATACTTGTCAGTTTATTCAATTGTCAGTCACTTCAAACTAACTTATAATTAATTATTTTCGATCAAATTTTGCCTTCTAAAGTACTTCATTTTTAAACTCCAGGCCAAATATAAGCAAATGCAATATTCACAATTCCTAAAACTTCGTATACATTACTTGTATAGTATTCACCCGATTTTCCCTACAAACCTTTCATCTTATATTACAAGGCGAATGGGAGATCTCATGAAGAAATAGCAATAGCCCAGTTGCTTATTTTACTGACAACTCACTAAATAATTTTTAATTACACTATAAAACATTCCACAACAATCTAGCCTACTCACCAATAACGTCCAAATTGTTAAACTGTATGTTGGCTATCTGCAGATCTTCGTTAGCATTGTCATTGGTGGGGCAGTTGGCGTTCACAGTCACAATTTCTATAGTGATAAGGGCTTCACTGTCAACCTTCGGAGGTGCAAACGGCTTTGAAGAATGATACTGTAAGGGCGATTTAGCTGTAAAACAGAATGAAGTTCATAAAAATTAAAAAAAATTGTCCTTTACTTCAATATGTACGAATTCGGATTTGAATAAACCAAAGAAAAATAACAAGATAGGAAAAATGAGTAATTTTTGTTTCAATAAGAGCCGATTTGATGGCACCTGTTTTTTGTTATGGTTTACTATCAAGTTTTATGGTTTTATTATCAAGTTTACTATACAATTAACCAAGTTAATCCACTTTAACTTACACGAAAAAACTTGTTTTTGGGCCTTTTTTGCATATATCTTATTAAATATCCAAAGATTAATACAGTTATCGACTTCAACTTGTATTATTCGATTTTCAACTCATTTTACATGAATCCTGACCAATTTCCAAGTAATATGAAGGCACTACAGAATTATCAATGAGTAAATTGATAGGGTAGCTGCTTTACTTCAGGCCTTAGTTCTATAACAAAGTATTTCCGGACCTATGTTTATGCAAACGTTTTTATTTGTGAGAACAACAGGCCCACAAAATATTGGCAACTCTATGAAAAACACTGTGAATCACAGCCTAGCCTACATTCAGTACGTAGCTTTGTGATATATTTAATTGAAATATTATATGTGCTACTACCAAAAAATTTATTGTGGTAACGGTAAAGAGAATCTTATAATATCTTATACATGACAAAACATAATCTATTTCTCTGAAATATGAGAAGCAGGTTCGTCGTGTTAATTTTTGTACCGAGATTCATCTCGTTACGAGCATAGTTAACGTTAATATCAACGAGAATAAAGTTACTTTATCTCATCTTATAACTAAGTTAGTACTAGATTGGTGGTAAGGGGAAGTTAACGGCGATTCACTTAAACTCTCTAATAATACAATAGCATTACCTCTATCAAAACAAAGGCTGGATAATGCACTTTTGAGAGCATGAGGTGAGGTGGCTTGGCTAGCAGAGACGTTGAATGAATGCATGGTGAGTCGGGGACTGAGAGGGTCTGGCGATCCAGGGGAAACGGGAGACGTCGGCTCACTGTCCCTCAGGCTTCCACTTACGCTATCCATACTGCAAAAGAAAAAAAAATTAAATAATTCTCAAGTAGTATTAAATTATCAACCTTAATAATTATTAAATAAAAAGTGAATTTTAAATTTAAAATTTAATAAAAGTAAATAGAGATATGCACGTTGCAAGACATTATGAAGGCTCATAACATTATCTGTTTACAGTTTAATAGACTAATCACTGTAAAAAATACAGTAAATACAAAAAACTATTAGAGTCCTTAAATAGTGCATTGATTATTATTATTACTGGCGAACTCTTCCTTATGAAAGACGAATCTTATGCAAGATATCTTGACTGTCCCTTATGCAAGATGAATCGAATCATTTTTATTTGTGTATTATTTTTATTATATGTTTTTGTGAGGATGAAGCCCAAATAGGTCTGAGACTAGAGCGTACGTTGGATGATGGTGATTGATGAGTTGCACCTACAATTTCAGGTGGGTTCCGACCCTCCGGGAAGTGATTTTACAGCAGAGAACAGAGTATGTTTTGCTAGCCAATCCAATCGGTCACCCTTACTAAGAGAGTCCAGGATTTCGTAGCTTATCTCTATCTGATTGAACATATACCGGCTACGGCTCACGGCTATCACTTCCTGAGAATATTATTACTTGATACCAATTCTAAATGGATGAAGCTTCTCTTTAGAAGTGAAATGCATCCCTCCATTATCTACAGTAAAAGTGAGTGAAAATCATATATTAAATAGAAATACAGTGTCAGTTTTTATATTAGATAATTCTAAATTCTCCACCAGCTAGAATCCATGATAGGTAGAAAAAGAGTTTCAGTTATCTTGATAGGATAAAGATGTGGAATTACAGATATTAAAAAGTACAAATGTTTATGCACTGCAAAAATTGTACAATTAATATTAAAAATGTATAACCCGTAATGGGTTATAATGGTAAATGCTTGGAAGCCCTAGTTGCTAGGTGAATGCTCTAATTCTCACAATTGGACAGGCCTTTAAGAGCATAAATTTGGATTTATAGTTGAAAATTTGTGAAAGAAAGCAGTATTGGGCTGTGCCTGTTGTATCTTACTTGATTGTCGGCCAGTTGCACGAAAGCCAATTAAATTTAATCCCAGCAGAATGACGTCATTCTACGGAAATAAAACTTAATGGAGAGAATTTAGTTTCACAAAGGACAATTACAAGCGATAACACCGATTAGGCTAACCAGCGTAAAATATATTTAACCACCCGATCAACGAGTATTAAATCGCACTAATTCCCGTTAGGTTAGGTTAGGTTACATTGTACCAGAACACGGAACTGCAAAATTAATTAGGTCGTAGGAGTTAAAAAAACCATTCAAAATGAGTAAAATCTATTAAGAATATAATAATATTGAGTTAGCTGTATAAAGATTCAAATAATTCACAATGAAATAATTCTAATTCATCTTTTTTCTCAACTTCAGAATCAGCTGTTGATCAAATTACAGTGTTGCCCGATTTTGCCCGTTTGGTTAACGAAAAATAACTAATGTATCTTTGTTCAACAGAAATAACCCCGTTACACTTACGACAGTTAGTTAACTGACATTAAACTCCTTAGTTAATTGGCTTTCATGCAACCGGCCGTGTCTTTGTAATAAATAAATGACTGAACTTCCAATGTACTTGGCATGAGATTCACACAATACTGTACATCATATTCTTCAATACACTTTTTCTACTAAAGCAGTTTGGCCATACTAAATATTTTATAACTCTACAATTTTTTTCCAACTTACCCGACATGTTTGTGACTGGCGACCAGCAACTCGAAATCTGGTCCGAATGTCTGCAGAGCATCGACCAATAGGAGACTGTGAACACTGAGCGTGAGACTGGTGTCGTAGGGTCTCTTGGTGAATGTCGACTTCACTCCAGACACCTGCAGTTCGGCTACACTGCGACCCCTCGACTGTACCTAATCAACACATTTGCAAGTATTACTTTCATTAGAGTTGAATGGAATTAAATCAAATTTACAATAAAATGTGTTTCAAATTTTGTGGAAATTAGCCATTTTTATTTATAAGAAAATAATATTGTATGACCTGGCTCTGGTCTGGTGTCCAGTTATTAGGGTATCTGAAGTAGAATGTTAAGGTTCTCTGAAGTGAACTAATCCAGACGTCTGAAAGTATTGTAATTACTTTCATTGGAGTTAAATGTAATCACATCCAATTTAAAGTAAGATGTGATTATATTTTTGTGAAAATTATTCATTTTATTCAACTACGTTACAATTGACTGTGAATAACCCAATAGGGTGGAAATATAGAATAGAATCATAATTTATTTCTCTGCAACACAACATCATACAATAAATAATACACTCAGTAACCTTAATTATGACATCATATAAATGAAAAAAAAATAAACTTGATTCAACAAATTTCAAGTGAAAAAAATTTGATAAAACAAATCCAATTGACAAAAACAGGTTTGATAAGGATAAGATTTTAGTGTACTTTGGTACAGAAATATGAGGCACACCTGTAAAAAAATTGTGTTGGGATTGCCTAATTATACATTATAATATAGCTTCTAACTTTTCAAATAACACAATATTATTAGCATGAATAACGCTCATATCTAGGTCTTAAGTGTCAGCTAAGCAGTCTCAAGTGAATTGTCTTCAATTAGGAAGATTATTGTAAAAAAATGACAAAAGCTTGTTAGGGACAAAGCCCTTATTTATGAACCGATCTTGAGACTTGCTCATCTTAAGGGAAACTTAAACGGCCCTTCGCTAAGTGCTTTTCAAGACACTCATGAATTGAAAAGGCCTCAAGATATGCTCATAGGTACAGGCTTAAGAGGGACAAAATATTGATAAACTCACTGAAAATATTTAAAAAATAAAACTTCTCACCAGTCATTACAACTGACAATATACATTAAGAAAATACAATAAAATATAAAAACTCTAACACATCAACAAAATAACAGGAACATTTGAAGTGAGAAATTACCTATCCAACTATGTTTACATATACTAGGATAGGTCAAGTTGGGGAATTGGTAAGGATAAGGATGGGATCAGAAAGGCTGGATTGTATGGGAAAAACTATCTCAATATTAACCTTTCTTTAAAGCAAAGTATTGGTACGAAAAATATGTAAATAATATCAGGGGAGACATCTAATTATCTTTGGGTTTTTTTTCAATATTTACTTTTATTATTTAACTTTAATTTAACTATTATTATTTAACTTTTTCCCTAGAAAATAATAAAGAATACCTCAAGGGCCATTTGATCAATCGAGAACTGCAGCATCAGCAGTCTAGCCGACCCATTACTCGTGTGCTCTGAGAAAGATTCCTCCGACCTGTTATTGTCTATAGCTTCGCCCTCAGAGCCGTCATTTTTGGCATCTATATCCGACCGTTCTTGCATTGGACTTGGATCGTAGGACCTGAAATAAAAAGGATAATAAACTCATCAACTTTTTATTGTAAATTCAACGACTTTCAGTCAATTTTAATTGTGAATAAATGATATTTCTACTCACTTTTTGGCCAAACGTTTTCGAGTCATGGAGACTCATCTTCAAGGCGACCTAGATCGGTGATGTCGGTTTTTTGGTTAGAAGACTTATGGTTTTTGTATAACGTGGTCAAAAAGTTTGTGTGATTTAAAATTTAATTGAGAAGATAGTTTATTCTCAAATAAGTAATAACAACAAAATAACATTTTAATGCCTTACAGCTATTAGTAGTTGGAAGAAACAAATTAAATATAAGCTATATAGAAACTAAATAAAGAATATAAAATTATATTATTTACTGAAATAATTTTTGAGAACATACATTCCAGCACACAAGGCACACTTGTGGGAGTCGAAATACTATTTTGCTATTGCAAAATACAAAATGTTCATTGAGGATGGTTTTGTTTATTGTGTGTGGTGTGTTTGTAAATTTCAAATTGTTCCAAGTGTTGAGTTCGAGTTCTTTAGATTTTATACGTAGAATGTGTAGGTTGGTAGTGATGTCAGTAAAAGTGCGTCCAGTTTGAATTATATGGTCTGCAAAAGTCGATTCGGTGTTTGTATTTAAGGCTTGTAAATGTTCTTTGTTTGAATACGCGGCCTGTTTGTCCTATGTAAAATTTGTTACAATCAGATCAGTTCCGTTTTAGATCCCTGGGAGATCGAATAGGAATGAACTAAGCGTATGTTATGACAGTAATGTTTATATCTAATAACTACTTTATACCGTAGTCGTAGATAAAAATACTTAGAAGTATTGTTTGCAAAACAAATGATAGCACACTAAATAATTAATAAAAAACAAAGTATAATTACTTGAATGGTGACAGGAGACCCCTTCCTGAGACAACGTAGAATAGTGTTCTTAATGCTTGTATTTTCTGCTCGTTAACGTGAACTATCAATTTTGGTAGATTTCCACTCAATGTCAAGCTTGGGAACTGAGGATCAGTTGTGTAGACAACACGACGTTCCAGCTGAAAGAAATATTCAAGACACATTATAAAATTCACAGATGGAGAATTAAGTAATTACAGAAAGTAGTTACATCAAGCAAGGTTATTAAAAACCTTGATCATCTAGTTCTAGTATAATGTATGTAAGTACATTGAACACGAACCGCATCTAACAAGAAAAGTTTATTCAATTTCTTTATAGTAAAAAATTAACAAAATTATAATGAAATGAAACTTTATTTCCACAGAAAAACAAATAGAAATGTTTGATTAGATACAAAAAATAAAATAGTGGAATATCCCACAAAGACTAGAGTCTGAGCGTGGGATAGAGTTTATTTATTTATTGTGACAAATTTAAAGTGTGAAGGTGCAACAGACTCAAGTCCAAAACTGCTCCCTTCACAAATTTTGAATATATGTTACATTGTCCAAAACATTGAGGTTAACACAAACTAAAAATTTAAGATATGCTGAAAACCTTCACTCGAAAAATAATAAAATTAATCTTCTCACTTGACCACTATTAATTTGAAAGTTCACTTAAACGAAACACTAAAACAGTTCAAAATAGTTAATAATATTAGTTATATAATATGAGTATTATTGTATAATTATCATATTAGTATAATATGAGTTACAATAAAAGTAAAATAAAATAGAACAAGACTTCCAGCTTCATTGCCTAACGTTTTGAAACAGCTGTTAAGGATAAGGATAATGGAAAGATAAAGAGATGGAAAGGAAAATAAGCAAAGAAAAAAGGAATGAAGTAGATAATCCACTATTTGCTTAAATTATTAGATTATTTTTCAAGTTCTGCTGGCTGAAGTAATTATATTCATCTCATTTGTTGACACTGCCGCCTGCCTCAACGATTAAATTCTTATCAAAGGTATTCTGAAACAATTCTTCCTTTCCTTTCTTTCTATTTTTTTCATTCATATTTGCAATAACATTTCTATTCATTTCTATAATAATTTACTATTGCCATTATTGTTCAGGCATGAAATGATTATTCTTTATAACAAATATTTTAATTATATTTTCTCAACAAATTTTGTAAAGTTTGATCACATTTATTTTGTT
Organism: Conomelus anceps; assembly: GCA_948455865.1. Classification (NCBI taxonomy): domain Eukaryota; kingdom Metazoa; phylum Arthropoda; class Insecta; order Hemiptera; family Delphacidae; genus Conomelus; species Conomelus anceps. The sequence goes on from OX418227.1 coordinate 4,242,503, forward strand.
TTGTTTCATTATGTATCGTCTTCTTTTCCTTTTCTTTAAAAACTGTTTTGTATAGTGGCATATTATTTTCAGTAATTTTATCTAATCTTAGTTTAACCTTTTTGTAATTTGGGCACCCGCCGAAAAACCTACGGGTTTGGCAGGACCCTAAATTGTTTTGAAAATGAAATAAAAAATTTTTTTTTTTGATAATGTTTACCATGGCAACCAGATAATGTTTTTAGGCTCAAAAGTTTTTATAAAAATTTAATATTATAAACTATTTTCAACTGTTTTTAGTGTTTCAAGTGAACTTTTAAATTAATAGTGGTAAAATGAGAAGATTCATTTCACTATTTTTCGAGTGTTTTTCAGCATATCTTAAATCTTTAGTCTGTGTTAACCTCAATGTTTTGGACAATGTAAAATATTCAAAATTTGTGAAGGGAGCAGTTTTGGAATTAAGTCTGTTGCACCTTCACATTCGTTGTAAATTTGTCAGAATACATAAATAAATAAATAAACAAACTAAATAAGGAAAAAATGACTTAAATGTATGAGATTAAAGATATCATCACAATATAACTTAAATTTTCTAAATATAATAAATTAATTATAAAATTCTTGTAAATAAGCCAAGCATAGCTTGTTTTCTAAGGACGAGTTCTTTACAGAAATAAAAATGTATAGGCCAGAAATAAAAATAATTAAACTTTGACAAAAATGAGAAATAAATGGTAAACTTGAATGTTAGCAAACCTGAATGAAAATGCATTAGAATAAATATTAGGAGCTCAAATCAAATCATAAAATAGAAAAATTTAAAACAGAAATGTTTGAATCACATCTCGTATAATGTAAGTTCATTGAACATGAACCGTATTTAACATGAAAAGTCAATTAAATTTCTTTATTGCCAAAAATTAGCAAAATTATAATCACAATGTAACTTGAATTCTTAAATTTAATAAATTAAATATAATAAATTAATTATAAAACAGCTTGAAAGTAGATAAATGATTTGAACGCTTGGGCCGGCAAGCTATGGACGTATTCATCTACATTTTGGCCGACAAAATCGATCTAAAATTCAATTTTAAATTGAAATATTTCATTTATTTATTCAGGCTCTCACCAAGTACTAATTAAAACAAATAGAATAAATTGAGAGGAATAAGAGGATCAGGATTCCTCATGAAAGGAATACAGTAATTATTACAGAATTACAGAATTATACAGAATATACAGAATTACAGTAATTATAACAATCAAATAAAAGTAAATATATTACAATTATTATTCAAAGCTATATTGCAATTTGATTTGTGATTTTGTCAAAAGTGAATTTTGAGGATAATAAATTGATTGATTGGTTGATTGGGTACCTGTAGTGAAATATTGAAGCGATCCAAAACATGTAAGGCCGATGTTCCCCTCACATGAGCAAACTTCCAATTGTCTTTCACACGGCCAACAAGGATTTGAAGATCGTTCAATTCCACCAAGTACCTGGAAATAGCATAAATGCGTATAATCAGTCACAATTATTGGTATTTAAAATTATCAATATATTATCAATGGCTGTTATATATTTTATGATAATTACTACACAGAGGTCCAATGAGACCGTAAAAGAAAAACAAATAAATACATTTCTATACAGAATGTTTTAACCACGAAACCAAGCCTGCTTTAGTCTTTGTTTGAAGGATATTTCAATTTCAATTCTTTATTCACACATATTAATTTGTAAAAAGAGAAAACATTTGATACAAATATTGTGTGTCGTCATAAAATTATAAGAAATACACTACAAATACACAGATACAAAATTAAAGATTACAACAAAGTCATAAAGTCACAATAAAAATTAACTACGGTATGAGGTAATGTTCTAGACTAGATCCCGACTCTGTTCACATATTCTTGTGTTGAATAAAATGCATGTTTCTGAAGGTATATTTTTAATTTACTCTTGAACTGTCCAGGTGTGTTACTTTGTTTGATTTCGTCTGGAAGTCTATTATATAACCTTATTCCCATGTAATGTGCACCTTTTTCAAATTTAGCTGTTTTGTGGATGGGATAAAATAAAAGTCTCTCTGATCTTGTAGTTCTCTGGGATTCCCTATGCTTTGATAATTTGTCAAGGTTATTAAAAAACTATTGCTAATACTGCATACATGTAAAGAGATGGTACTGTGAGGATTGCATTCTGTTGAAATGTTTCTCTACAGGGGTGAGCCCATCTAAGCCCAAATGTTCTTCTTATTATATTTTTTTGAGCTTTGAAAATTTGTTTATACTGAACTATAGGATATAGGATATACTGAACTATATTTTTTTCTCTAGTGAAAATTAATAGTGAAACTGTGACTTCTGGACATAACCTTCATTTAGAAATTTCTGTATTGAAATTTAGAAGAGGAAGCAGTTTTGGGCTCTGAAGGCTGTTGTTTCCTCTTCATTCTACTGCAATGTGATGATGGACATAGATGATAGATAAATAAATAAATAAACTTACTTGTCGTAAAGCCTGTGATGGAGAGCCAACTCATTGAAACTGCTATTCAAGTCGGCTGAGCTCAAAGTTTTGGCCATAATCGGAGATCCAATTGAGATGCTGGCTTCACTGCCGGGAGGGGTTGACCAGGGTGTTTGAAATGCTTCTAAAACAGAAAAATAAATATATAAAAATAATATAAAATGTGAGGAAATTGGAAAAAGAAATTTAAACTAACTAGGTAGCGAGCGGTAGCAGGTATTTGTTCAATCAGATATATAAGCTGCGTTCTCCTGGGTTCTGTTTGTAACACGGTGACCGATTAGATTGGCCAGCAAAAAAGACACTGTTCTCTGCTGTAAATCACTTCCCGGTGGTTCGGAACCCACCTAAAACTGTAGGTCCAACTCATCAATCACCATCATCCAACTCATTACCCACGCACAGGTCTCAGACCTATGTGGGCTTCATCCTAAGAAAAAAAAGAACAAACATTCGTTTGATAAAAATACAATGAAGTCGACAACTATTCTTAATTGAGTAAGATCGCTTCTTTGAAAAATATTAGAATTCAATATTGAATTAGGATAAAAAATGAATTATTTGACAGTCAATACTGATTAAATAATTTCGTGATTTCGTAATCACTGTAAATCGAAAGCAAGTTAAACATAGGGTAGCGTGCAAAGCAAAGCAGTCAAAACGCATTATTTACCACTGCCTTTAATAATAATAATTTCTCTGAGCAAATTGCAATTGCCCAGAGGAGTTTAATGAAATCAAATAAAACAAAAGCATATAATAAATTGAGAATACAATTTTGTAGTTTCTATATTAAGCAATATCGTTAACTATGATCACCCCACTTTACTTGTAAGTATTTTCCCACTTATAATTAATATACCACCACCCTATAAAAAATTATATCATTTTGTTTCCGGATTCTGGTTAACCGGATTAACCGCATGTCTGAAACAAAATTATACAATTTTTCATAGGTAAATTCATATTTGTTATTTATGTCATTGGTAATTGATATTTTGGATTCATTTGGTAGTGAAAATAAAAAAAAAAAAATATTTTGGATTAATTAGGAAGTGAAAATGAAAAAGATGATGGTAAAAGTAGATCAAAATCAATAATTATTCACCTTCTTCCTCTTCTTCTTCGACTTTTTCTGATGTTTTCTTGTCTTTGCCGTCCTCGCTCTGATTAGTAAAATGTAATTTGCCGAAATCGACAACACAAAGAATTGCGTTCTTATCATTAAAATGCTCGACAAGGAAGATTTGTGGCGCTGAAATGTCTAGTTCAATATCCCACGATTTTCGGACATTCTGAAATAGAATAAAAATCAATACGGTAGTATTTTCTATAAAATCAATGGAATTTTTTTTCTTATCAATTAATCAATATTTCACACGGAATCCATATTATAACAAAGAATGTCTTTCTTAATTATGTTTAGTGTAATTAGTGTTTAGTATTAGTGTAATACTAATTAGTTTGAAGCAACTGACAATTTAACAAACTGTCAAATAATATACAGAAACGTAAAAATTCTGTTCCTATTACTAATTATCAGTTGTTATGATTGAAATACACGTAAATATTTATTGTCATTTACCAAGAAATTTCAAAATATTTTTTCAGATGACAAAAAAACACACAATTCGAGTTTATCTCAATAATGACTTTGAAAACTCATGTGAAAATTAAATTCATAGTTTCACTGTCAAGTATTTATTTTGCTAAATACAAAAAAAGATTTTCATGCTAAAGAAAAACAACATTTTTTGGGTCTATTCATAAAAGATTTTCTCTCATATCAAATCAAATAATATTTATTTCCTATAAAAACAAACATTTTGCATATATCGGAAAACACTATTACATCCTGGTTTAACGTATTATATTTATTACATATGGAATTTTCTCTAGAACGATATCCATACAACATTCTGCTTCCATAGGAAATACGAATTTTTTAAAAGTATTTTGATTCAATTTTCTTAAATGTAAATTCCTACTTTTTCAAAATTTAATTTTTTGTAATATTTCTGTAGTATTATGATTTTTAAATTAATGGTTAGTTGGTAAATCGACAATTTTAGTGTTACCTAAAAGATAAGCTATTGATAAATACGCAATTCTGAAAAAAAATAGATTTATTAGAATAAGTAATTAGGTATTTCTGAAAGAAAATGATAATTGAATTCATTTTTGTATAATCAATTAGTTTTCAAAATTAATAATTAGACAAAATTGTCACAACCACATTTATTAAAAAATATTGAGAAACTAGTTTCGGTTGTTATACCATTATAAATCTCAACTAAAACTAAAATACAGAGAAGCTTAATATATGCTGATTATGGAACGATACTTTGGCTAACCGAGAAAGAGGCCAATCACAACCTTCGATGAAGGTCAACCTCTTTCTCGCTTAGCCAATAGTATCATTCCATGTTCAGTATATATAAAGCTTCTCTGCACTTTAGATTTAATTTGATTGAGATTGATAATGGTATAACAAACGAAACTAGTATCTCAATATTTTTTAATAAATGTGGTTGTGACAATTTCGTCTTATTACTCATTATGGATACCTTCCACAATATCACCTTCGCCACTACAAAGAAAATTAATTTTCAGCTTCCCTTAGAGGACAGCAAATTAAAGGAAAAAGATAGTAGAAATTATTATAATGATATAGTAAAATATTGTAATATCTTTATTTTTTTCTCTAGAAAATTTATTTGCGTCTTCAGCTAATTTAATTTACTGTTTTTCTCATGGTTTCTTTAATATTAATGAAATAATATTTCTTTCTTTCTGGTATATCATATTTATAAGAATAAGTAATTAGGTATTTCTGAAAGTAAATGATAATTTTTTTTAAATCATTTATTCGTCATTTGAATTCATTTTTGTATAATTAATTAGTTTTCAGCTTAGGCATACTATAACTTGATATTTCTATATTCATTTGTAAAAACGTTGGGTCATGAAAGCAATATGGATAGCCATCTATCTGTTGCTTCCCTGTAAAAAAAAAAAAAAATTAGAAAAAGTTGACCAGTATATCCCAACTCAGGATTGAGTGTAAGAGAGGACCAGGAGTCCTTACTTCGCCCTTAATAAAGACAATTAATCAATCAATCAACTCACATGATGGCCTTGGAGAATACTGTCCCAGTTGCGTAGCAGTTGCTTCTTAGTGCGCTGTTTCATTGCATTATAGCCTTGTCTGGCAGCCAGCCTAAAACTGGGGTCCATGTTCTGATGAGGCCATGTGAAAAACTCCAAAAGCCATTTGGCTGCGTCAGGATTATAAACTATATCCAGACTCTCACTCTTCACTTGCAGCCTGTGAGACAAAAGGAAATATGTGAACAATACCTCAAGAGAGAGATCTTACCAGACATTCAATATTATTTTCATATTATTTATGAAACTGTAAATACTCAGTGTAGTGATGGGTGTGGACTGTTGAGCATGAAGCTTCAAAATTTGTTTTTCGGTGGGCTTGGCATACTGATAGATACTGATATAACTCAAATAAGAATATTAGCTGTGTGGGGAAAGCAATCGCAGGACTGTTGAGCATGAAGCATCAAAATTTGTTACGGTGGGCTTGGCATACTAATATAACTCAAAATGAGGACATTAGCTGAGTGGGGAAAGCAATCGCAGCCTCTCTCACTCCTTTTTTTGCGTAGGATGTTCTTTGCAACAAAACATACTGTTGAGGTCTGAAGAGTCACCCTCAGTCGAAATCGGGTGGAGGGACTATCGGTTAGAGGAATTATTCGATTGCTTTTACTGTAAAATTGATTGGAAATTATTGCATTTTTTTACACCATTTCGTCTATAGGCTTTTAATTTACCTTCCAACTGAATTGACATTTTTTAAACAAGTCATACAGCAGACTGTACAAAGTCAAAAAGCTCTAGCTCTTACTCAGAGCTATGAAGTTTTAAAGAACAGCAAGAACTTCAAGCTGATGAAAATTTTAAATCCAACGTATTCTATCATTCAAACTTTTAAAGTGTTACTCTTATTTATATTTATTTCAAAAAAATTTTTCATTTAATCACAACAAATATAGCAATCACAATCACGTACAGAAAATCTATTCATATCAAAATTTGATAATACTTGAAATAGGTTATCGGAAGGCTCTAGTTTAACATATATTTCAATTTGTAAAAGGTAATAATTATTGTGTTCCTGTTATTAGAAGGACAATATTATCATTTTTTGTAGATTTTATCCTAGATAGTCCACATTATCAAATTTCAACAATAATTAAGCAGATACCGTACTCATGAAAGGAGGTGTCCATACCATAAACTTCCACAATACTATTCACACAATGTTCAGAAATGTTTTGCTTTGAATTTGAAAGAATTTTGTAAAGTTCATGATGTTTCAAGTCCTAATTTTAACATTGCTTACAACATTTCAATAACTTATTTCGTTTGATTCTGCTGCACTGTACTGTAAGTTTATTTGTAAGGTGATGATTGTGATGTGTTTTTTAAAATGAAATCTTACGTTTGCTATAATTGTAATTTACAATTTTCTTGCAATAAAAAATTGAAATCTTTATAGTTAGTTATACACAGTTTCTAAAAAAATGTTATACTATGAATAATGTTTTATACAATTATAATCCTTTACCTGTAATCAAAGTTTGAGCTGAATGGTTTGTACTCATAGATTAGCTGGAACAACGGCTGCTGATTTGATCCAGAACTCTGCTGTTGCTGGAGAAGTCTGGCAAGTCCTGGAGGTAAGTTACGGTTGCCTGTGGGTCTACCAGATGGAGCACTTTCGCAGTCTGTAAACAAACAGTTATTTTTAATTTATCTATCGTATGACCACAAGTCACAATCGAAAATGGTTTAGAGTTTGTATATAAAATGATTTAGTTTGAAATAAATAAATAAATAAAAATAAATCAAATAAATAAATAAATAAAAATATCTTGTGAGGTCAGGAGAGCCGTTACGACAACGGAATGAGTCTGTCTCAGCAGCAAGCGGAGGAATGAAATGGTGAGGTTGAAATTAGCTGCACTGCTAGTCTAGTTTTCCTCAAACTCTTGAGTATAAAACTGTAGTATTTTTAAACTTCAGTACCTAGTATCTATAAATTTTAGTATCAAACTCTTTAGAGACATTCAGATAGCTTTATTTTAGTAGAAGTACAATTTATATGTCTAATGACTATAACCTTACAATGAATGACATCACCTAGATTGATCGAAAAGGTATATAAAAATGGATACCAAGACAATACGTTTACACGGTTACTATTTATACTGTAAAGAGAAACATTCAGATAGCTTTATTTGAGTAAAAGTACAGTTTCTATGTCAAATAATTATTATAACCCGTCAATGAATGACATCACCTAGATTAATCGAAAATATATATAAAGACAATACGTTTACACTGTTTTGCAAATTTGATTACTGACATTAAAAAGACTGTTTGCATAATAAATGAATATTATAATGGCCAAGTGATGCATTTACACAAAATGGCGGAGTTAGGGCAGAATAGAACCCAGAGAGAGAAAGAGAGAGAGAATATATCAATCTCCAGTATTACAGGAGTTTCGGTTTTAAAGGGGAACTAGACGCTACGTTTTCAAGCTGGATACGCACTACCTTACGCCCTAACCAGATTTTGATAGAAGATCATACTATCCTAGCGTTTGATCTTTCTAAATTCAATTTATTTTTTCTCTGTGATGATAGGTTATTGTATTTTCAGTCAGTTTCTGTAACTTTAAGTTGAGTTATGTCAGGTTGTAAAATTCTTTGAACATGAAAGGATCGTTCTTCACACACATGTTGACTATGTGGGGGACTTCTACATTTAATGTATAATTTTGCTTACGTTATTGTTATTGTAAGGAAATAAATAAAACAGAATTTATTAATTTCGAAAATGTGGTTGTGACAATTTTGTCTTATAATTCATTATGGATACCTTCCACAATATCACCTTCGCCACAACAAAGAAAATTTCGAATTCCTTTCAAGTGCTATTAATTTATACGGAAGACTTCCAAAATTAATAAATTCTGTTCTGTATATTTGTCAGCTTGTTAAATTGCCAGTCATAACTAACTTGTAAAATAAATATAGAAATTAAATCAAAGCGTCTAGATTTCCCTTTAAACTTAAACCCCTCAAAACTTGAGTTTGATCTGGAGTAGTAAGAAATTGCGACTCACTCTGAGGCGAAATGAGGATCGGAAATGCAGAGTCCGTTGTGAGATGATCGTGCAGAGAAACAGCGCCCAAAGACATATGGAAGCAGAGAGAGCTGTTTCTTGGACGCGATTCCAAACGCAGTTGAACGTTCTCAAACTGTAGCTCTATCATACAACTGCTCCTGTTACATACAAATTAATAGAAAATAAAATATATCCATTTTAAATGTAAGCATATCCATATTATATTAACTATTTAATTTAATACAGACACACAAGACATCCATTTAGTACGTTATCAATACTTGGTGAGCTAGTTAAATTCACCAAAATAATAAAAGAAGTTCATACAAACATAGGTGTGGAGATACTGAGTTACAGAATTAAAGATGGCATAAGTTAGCATCTATAACAATCAATTCATTCATTAATAAATTTTTTGTGCCTTCATTTTACTCGCAAACGAGTCACGTTTTATGTGAAATGAGTTGAAAAATCAACTAAAATCGTTAGAAATCGCTAACTACAGTAATTTCGATATATTCGACAGAATAACAAAGTATTTTCAAGTGAATAAACTCGCTTAATTGCACAAACAGCCTGTAGCTTTTTAAAGCTGGTAGAGAATTTAATTCTGAAGAAAAATGTGAAGCAACCCACTCACAAAACACACACTTTATTAGAACGGCTTTTATTGAACGCAATTTTGCACGATTTGCTTAATATTACTATTGTGGAAATGAAGAGAAAGAAGGAACAGTGATTTTCGGGGTTGTCTGCTGTTTCAATATTAACTTCTAAGCAATTAATTACTCTTCTTTTGACACTGTTATGATATATACTTAGAATTAGGTAGAATATTCAATTAGAACCTTATAGAAATTTATCGGCTAAATCGAATATTTTGGAAAATGCGAGAATTTCTTATCTGTTTTGCTTTAGGAATCGTATCGAAAAATCTCCGTCTTTCTGGATTTTTGAAAAACCTATTTAAAGCGAGCGCGAAGGTGAAAGTTAGTTTTATTCTTGTTTAAAATTTGTCAAGACAACGAGTGACAGTACTGTAGTGATAATTAATTACCGTATATTGTGCCTTTAGTGACAATTAATTTGCCTCTTAAATTTACGAGTAGACTACTAATAGCTATTATTGTATTACGGACTTGTGCTACGTAAGTTAATTGTTCTTTTTCGACGTTCTTCTTGAATTACTGGTCAGTTTATTGAACAGTTATAATTTAATATGAGTACATCGCTTTAAAAGAATAAAATTCAAACACAATTTCACCTACCGGCTTTCATTAGTGGTTGCATCAACCACCACCTGACACAAATGCACGGATCCTTTTTTTAGCGAGAAGTTGAACTGTCCAAAAACAGTATCCCGTCTTAGTATCGTATTATTCTCAACGGAGTCAGCCAGTGCATCGAGTATCTCCTCCTCAAGACCCGTATTGCTGCTACCCAGCTGTGTTATACTGTCTATAGCTTCCGCCGCCTGTGTGGTACTCTCTGGAGCCCCCGCCGCCGTTGTGCCACCCCCGCTATCATCTTGGGGCGGCGCCTGCCACCCCCACCACTGAGGAAACCAGCTGACAAGCACGCTACGACCTTGCTGCTGTGGGTTGCTTGTATTTGCCGCCTCCAATGATGGTTTCCGGCCGCCTCCTTCAGGGGGCGGTGAGGACTTGGTAGAGCTGGGAGGCCGTAAACGGGTCATTGCCACCTGTGAAACACAACGATTGTAAACACAGTTTTGATGTATTGATACTAAGATGATGTTCTTCTTCATTCACGGATTAGGCGAATTCGGTTTCAAATGGTTAAAACATCATTATCAACTTACATTGAGCATTTTAAAAAATTTACCTTCGTTTAAGTGGCCTACCAATATCCCTTTTATCACATAGTTTGTATTTAATAACTTCTTTTGGGATTCTATTTCATCATTACTAGTTCAAGCAGCAAGGATGCGTTTCCTGCGAGGTGTGAAAAGTTGTACAAGGTTAGGCAGAATCCGCAGTAATATCATAAAAAATATTGAGTGCGTAATATTTCTTTGTGAAATTTTTTAGGATCGACGATATTGCTTTTGCATCTCTGAATACAAATTGGCTGCAAATGCGTTTATTGAGATGTGGAATGAAAACTAGATTTCTTAACGGTCTTATATTGTAATCAATCTGTCTGAGTTTGAATAGTTCTCTATTGCAATTTATGTATACGATAAAAAGTTTCTTCCTAAATAATTGTATTACAGTTAATACTTGAAATTCATCAAAAATCAGTCTACTTGCATAAAGTCTAGGTCTACCCAGTGCTGCTCGTATATATTATATTTTTGAATAATGAACAACTTGCTGAAGTGTGTGTTCATTGCCCCCCCCCCCTCCAATACCTTAATACATTACTGCAGAAGGGATTCGGCGTAAGCATTATATATTATTTTTATTTTATTTTTTTTGTTCGTCACACAAAACCGCAACTAGGGAGTATATTCTCGAATTAAAAATTCCATTATTTTCAATAGTTTCCCCCCAAAATATGCCCCCATATCTCATAACAGACAAAGAATATGCATGGTAAACCATAGAACAGTTTTCCACTCCCCAATCTGGCCAATACTCGCAATGCAAACAAGGCTCTACTTAACTTACTAGTCACATGTGAAACTTGTAACTTCCATTTTGAATGAACCGCTTAGCGCAGTTGGTTGGGGCGTCGTAACTTCAGCTTGCTGTCGTTATGCGGTCGTGGGTTCGAATCCCACTCCACCGTCAGGCATTCATGTGTAATCATTCACCTCATTACCCACGCACAAGTCTCGGACTCAGGTGGGCATCATCAGCAATAAAAAAAATTAAAAAAAAAAGAATCACTCTCTACTTTCAAACCCAAAAAGGTAGTACAGCAAGAAGTTTTAAGTCTGCACTGAGTATTCAAGTTTATTTCAAAACTTTTGTAACCTCTATTAGTCTAATTAGATTTAAATTATTCAACTTATTTATGCTACAGAATTGGAAAATTAAATACCATATTAAAAAGACACTGTTCTCTGCTGTAAAATCACTTCCCGGTGGTTCGGAACCCACCTAAAGCTGTAGGTCCAACTCATCAATCACCATCATCCAACTCATTACCCACGCACAGGTCTCAGACCTATGTGGGCTTCATCCTGAAAAAATAAAAAAAATAAACTGCTTACCTCTCTCAACACCCTCAGTTCCTCGAATCCTCTCTCCCACTCAACAGCATCCTTCAGCCGTTTATCCTCGGGCGCAAGAGGCGCAGACGAGGTGTCACTAGCAAGCAGCTGTGAATAGATTCGCACATAGGCCACATTGTCACGTGCACGCTGTAGCATGCCATCTAGTCGCACAGCGCTTGCGCCGGATGAAGAAAGGAGACAGGCGAACGCGTAGTGCCACCACTGGCGCGGAGCTTCCTTCACCGAACAGCTGGGACGGTGCTTCCTGTATCTACGGTTCTTTTCGATGCGGTCCAGACCCTTCATGCAGCCCACCATTTGGCCGTATTGTTTCTGAACAAACAAAATAAATAGAACATTTTATATTTCGTGTTAATACAGTGCATTCAATAAGTCGCGCACATCCAAATAAACGAGTCTGTAAATAGTGGGTTTTTACATTAGTTCTAATGGCCACCGCAAGGTAGCACCACTGGTAATATAAACAACGGATGTAAAGTCCATCATTGTGTGTACAGGTTACAACAGGTCTGCAGTATTGTTTAGATTTCGATATCCAGTAGGCTCATTTTCAAGGAACTTCAGGTCTTAACTTTAAGGCAGTTGTACATAAAAAATTGATATTGTTTATAAATTGCAATAGAGATGCATTCAGAATAAGACCATTTTTCTTACAACATAAGACCGTTAACAAATAACATCCTCATAACTAACTGGAATAAAAGTATTTGCAGGCACCAAACACATCATATTTGCTGTAAACTATTCAATATCTTACCAACTGAATTATTATCATTTAATAATAAGAAATCATCTATTTTTAAAATTGTAGAATGGGTCAAAGAGAATATCTTCTTTAAAATAGGAAATTTAATCTAGTTTCTTGATCTTATATGTGTTATTTGCATTTATTAACTGTCCTTATATTCTACCTATGCTTATTTTATTATTTCTTATATTGTAGCTGTAGTGAATTTTACTATTTTATGTTTCCTTGGTCGGTCTGGCGCTCAAGCTATGTTTTGCTGGGTCGAAATATGGGTAACTAAATAGTCTAGAATCTTAGTTACTATTTTTATTTAAATTGATTTATTTTTGATTAATTGGGAAATAAATCTTATTCTTATGAATATGGTAAACATCCCGTTTTCCCAAGAGCAACGAGTATTCCTTCTTGAACAGTATTTTACCAATATTTAACGCCTCCAAATTTTTTCCTGTGGAGTTGTCTTAAAGGAAGTGATTATAAAAATGAGGCCATACACAGAATGAACTGAAAATGAACATTATAACGGAGATTAACAATATTAGTATAGGCGTACTCCAAACTACCCAGTGTCAACAAACGTGGTAAAACGAATGTATTGATGAACAAGACAGCCATTTTGAAAATGTATGATAAGCCATAAAATGTTGGAAATAAGTGTATATGTTAGTATATAGGTTTATAAAAGTTATAACAATAATAAATAAATAATACCAAATAAAATACATTACTTCACAACCTTTTTGAAGTGCGCAACTTAATGAACACAAAATCAAGTTACAAAATCAAGTATAAAATCAAGTTACAGGGAAGTGATAGTTGTGAACTGTGGAACAATGGACTGATTTATCAAATTGAGGGTGGACCAAAGATGGAGAGACAGATAGATGTCTGGATAGTTGAGACCTTTTTCTTTGATATTAACAGTTCACTATTATAATATTTTACTCAACCTTTTGTACTATCAACTCATAGTTTGCTTTTTTTAGAATAACTAAAGGGAGCAGTTTTGGACTTGAGTCTGTTGCACCTTTACATTCGTTATAAATTTGTCACAACAAATAAATAAATAAACTAATATGAGCTGATGCTCACTCCCAGCGGACAGGATTTCCTTGCTGGGTAGTCGCCAAGATAATTTTTTCTGTCACTACAAATAAGAGGTTTTTTACCTCGAGATGCATGTTTCCTAACAAAATACTATTATTATTTTAATTCTGTACTTCATTATTATTATTTTTAATTTCAATATTATAATTGTACATTCAACCAGGGCATTCCAATCTTGAATTAATGCTATGATTTCTTCTAATTTGTACTCGTAATATAATTTTTAATTTCAAATATTCAATTGTACGGCTTGAATACTTTGTATTTGCTGTATTTGTAAAGGAACAATAAATATTTCATTTCATTATATCTTCCTAATAGCTTAAGTTAATTTGTGAATTATCATATTGATTTTTATCTAGCAATAAATAAAATAAATAGATATTATTCTGCAAGGGATAAGTTGGTTTTGCGAGCTTAGCTTCTTTTGATAAGCGCAGAATAAAATAAAATAAATGATAATTAAAAAAACAAAAACAGTATCAGGTATTTCTTCAATCAGATAGAGATAAGCAAAGAACTCCTGGGCCCTCTTTGTAAGGGTGATCGATTGAATTCTCCAGCAAAAAATACTCTATTCTCTGCTGTAAAATCATTTTCCGGTGGTTCCGAACCTACCTAAAACTGTCGGTCCAACTCATCAATCACCATCATCCAATTCATTACCCACGCACAAGTCTCAGACCTATGTGGGCTTCATCCTCGATTAGAAAAGAAAAATATACAGTTTTCCTGGCAATTCTTCACTAACTGTTTATAAAATTGGTTATAAGTTTGAAGTCCAACTTGGATGTGGCCTAAATTTAATTGTAACATTGAGTTATTTCATTTGTCATTTTTAATTTCAAGTAATTTTCATGTTTTTCGAGTTGATGATGTCCACATTTGTCCGAGGCTTGTCAGTAATAAGTGGATGATAATGTTATGGATGAACCTAAAGTTTTAGATGGGTTCCGAATCACCAAGTAAGTAATAATAATTAGGAGCATGATTATTACCAGCTCGGTGGCCTATCCAAGCACAGTCTTGAGCGTTCGTGACTGAACATCCAGATCTTTCGGATCCCACTTGTTGAGAACTTATTAATAAGGAAGAACATTTTACCAAAACTTCATTGAACCAACTTTATTGAATAAAAAATAAAACACAATGAATAATAAGACAACCAAATTCATAAAAAAATTAATATTGAGAAACTAATTTTTTTTTGAGGATGAAGCCCACATAGGTTTGAGACCTGTGCGTGGGTAATGAGTTAGATGATGGTGATAGATGAGTTGGACCTACATTTTTAGATGGGTTCCGAACCACCAGGAAGTGAAGTTTCGGTTTTTATACCATTATCAATCTCAAACAAACTATTTACTGTGAATTTCCGCTAATAAAGTAATCTAAATCTGCATCTGAATCTTCTTTCCCCTCCTCCTCATCACTCTCGGTTAGTTTGTTTGAGATTGATAATGGTATAACAACCGAAACTAGTTTCTCAATATTATTTAATAAATGTGGTTGTGACAATTTCGTCATATTATTCATTATGGATTCCTTCCACAACATCACCTTCGCAACTACAAAGAAAATAAAACACACTTATTATGTACGGTTGTATACAAATTTCTATTCTCGGTAAGCTAGTATTGTAATAAGTTTAGGAAGCATTAATATATGGAGTTTAATATTAATTTATAATAAGAATCAACTACTCACGTCAGATAGAGTGATGGGCACATCTTCGAGTAGGAGGTCACAGACGATGCGAGGCTGGTTGCGAGAACGCAGAGCTTGTTCAGATCGATTGCGTTTTATGTGAGCTGCACCACTGACCGGTGTCAATAAGAACTCGTGTTTATCACTATTCTGTCCACCCATAGCCACCTGCAACCACAATATTAAGAAAATAATTATTACTACATTATTATTATTATTTTTATTATTATTATATGCGAAAAAGACCAGAGAACTGATCACGCAAAGCTCACTCAGAAGATATTCCTTCTCTGCCAGGCAGCCTTCAGTTTTTCTCTCATTATGGCTCTTCGTTCTTCTGTCCACTTGGCTCCCGTCTTCTTCTTATGGGTTTTCTCTGACTCTACTTCCCACTTGCTGATTTTTGTACTGTAGCTGGTTCGGTCTGCGACGTCGGCCACTTCAATGCCCGATTTTTCCAGGTCTGGGCGAATTTCCAATGTCCATCTATTTGTTTTGATATCTTCTGTTGCATCTAGTAAGATTCTAGTGAGTCTGGTTTCTGGAAAGCGTTTCATGTGTCCGTAAAATTTCAGGCGTCTTATTATTATTATTACTATTATTATTATTATTATTAGACGTAAAACTCTCAAAGTGGAAGACGCTGAGTAAAGATGGTTCATGTTTTGGACTTGTTCTTCTTTTTTGCCCACCAGCTTTTCATTTTTTGTGCGAATTCAGCTTTTCTCTCTTCACTCCATTTTGTTCCAACTCTTGGAGGTTTTGTCTCTGGTATAACTTCCCATTTATAAAGTTTTATTCTAAAGTTTTTTTTCTATTGTAAATTTATTT
Source organism: Conomelus anceps (assembly GCA_948455865.1). Classification (NCBI taxonomy): domain Eukaryota; kingdom Metazoa; phylum Arthropoda; class Insecta; order Hemiptera; family Delphacidae; genus Conomelus; species Conomelus anceps. Next base: position 4,258,839 of record OX418227.1, read on the forward strand.
GTTGTTTATTTTGACCAGTACTAGGTATTTTTCAACATTTCGTATCCATCCTCCTCCATTGACAAGTGATGCTACATGGTTTACAATTCTTTTTGTTAGTCTATTGTCTGGAAGCCTCATGATGTGGCCATAAAATTTAAGGCGTCTTTTCTTCATATCTGTCTCTATATTAGAATATTCTTCAACTTTAGACGTTTTCTGTAATCTATATCCGTTTTCCGTTCGCCTTGGTCCAAGGATTATCCCAAGTAATTTTCTTTCTTCCTTCTTTAGATTTTCCATATCCATTTTCCTGTTCAGGGACAGGGTCTCGCTGGCATATAAAATTGCTGGTTTAATCACTGTATTGTAATGTCTAATTTTTGTATCGAGAGATAAAAATTATTTTATTATTATTATTATTATTGAAATGGAATTCTTCCAATAATATCTCACTTTATTAATGATTATGAAATGAATTAATGATAAGTTATAGGAATTGCAAAATATATTAATTTTATTGTAATTTGAGATTGTGAATTAATAATAAAAAAAAAAAATATTATTGAGGGTGTAATCTACGGTATCAGTCAATTTAACAAGAAATTGTGTTACCAACGTTTCGTAATTTTGTATATACAGATTTCCATTCATTTTGGTACGTTCAATTCGTTCTGCTAGTGTTCTAATTCATTCTTCATTATCATAGACATTTACGAGTTCAAGACCTTACACACGTGAACTACTTGTGTGACCTTACACACAATGCAATAATAGCTTATTCTTTCATTTGAGATTGCAAATAGTCTAGTAAAACAAGCCGTGATAATAGGTTCAGAAACAAAAAGACTCTATTTGAAGACAAACAATACAATATTGTTTGTTCACTAAGCACTAGTTTCGTTCAGATAACATTATGCTGTATAATAATATGCTACATTAAATTCAATATGATTCACCGATATACAATCAAATATGAAAAACGGTTCATGTGTTGATTGCTTCTATTGTTTATTACCATTGATAAACTAGTTTCTATTTTATGAATAAAATTTACGATTTTTGCGGACGTAATTTTGAAGTTTGAAATACGAAAAAGGTGAATTATCAAATTTGTTTTGAATTGTTAAATATTTTGAGTGTAACATCTAATTTACGAAGTTTGGAAAAATATGAATAAGAATAGATTCAGATTCAGATTCAGATGACTTTATTTGTGTAAATTTACAATGTATTTGAATGATAAAGTATTATTAATATTAGCAACTCTCAGATCCACTAGTTGAAGTTAAGTACAGTTGATTTTGAATCGTAAACATAATAGTTGAATAGTTTGAGTAGAAAAGTTTATAAATACAACAAATATATATTCAGAGGTATAGTACAGCAGAAATTGATAAAAAAATAAAAAAACATAATGAAAATAGAGCTTGGATCTGAGAGATGAATTACACAAAGAGGCGAAGTCTTGGCCATTGAGGCCATTCTTACACTTAACCTTTTAACGAGGGTTAAATAGAGGGTGAGAGAGAGAGAGAGAGAGAGAGAGAGAGAGAGAGAGGGAGAAAGAGGTGGGGGATAATAGAGAGCAGATAATAATAATAATAATAAAAAAAGGAATGGTAAAACTGCTTTTTTTCCAAAATCAAAGAACAGAAAAGAAGTTTCTCTTTATCTAATTGCTGATATCATTTTTCATTTTCTTGTTTATTTTACTATTGTTAAGGTATTGATTTCACAATTTCATCTACGACCATGTCATAATGTATACATTACAGTTTCACAATTGATGCCAAAACAGCTGTCTTTTCGAAATGCTTTTTGAAACCCGTTGCATAAAGAGCTCATTATAGTACAGGTTCTACATTATAACACGGGTTCTGGACCAATCAGAAGCATTTTTGATGGAATCAATATCGTAATTCAATATTGTGAAACTATCAGCTGATTTGATCAAACTGCTACACCAGCTGCTTTAACCTAACAATCTACTATAACTTCTCGTATTCGAGATGAGAGGTTAGGTATCTCTGACCGTCACAGGTAAAATGAAATTGTTTTAATTAAATGTATACTAGTGGTCGTAGATAAAATAGTGTATGCAACGATTTTATTTGGCCATTAAGGCACTCGTAAGATATTTATAACACTCGCATTCGCTCGTGTTATAGCTTACATCTAACTCGTGCCTTAATAAGGGTCAAAATAAAATCGTTGCATAAACTACTATTACTGGTATATCTTCTATATCATTAGCAAAAAAGCATCACGCCCACACAAATACCAAGCTCAACATGTGAGAAAAATTATGAAAGAGGAAAAAATAGAAATAAATTGTAAAAAAATCACGGAAAAATCGGAATAAAATTGTAAAAATCACCAACCATAAGCTCCTGCATTGTCATGTCAGCCCACATCTTAGCGCCTTCCTGTAGCCGACTACAGCTGTCCCAGTAGATGGCCAAATTGGAGAGATGTACCACTTTAAAAGAGTGGCCACTGCTCTCCCAGCAAATGAACTTGGGCGTGAAGGACTCATCGCAGCTCTGCGCTGTCAGCGACTCGATACGCAGTCCAGCCGCAAACACCGATCCTTCCACTGTCTGATCATCCTCGTATCTGATGTGTACGTCTTTGATTTTTAACTAGAAAAAATTGAAATTTACTGATAGATTTATGGAAGTGATAGCCGAGTACCGTAGCAGGTATCAGAGATAAGCTACGAAACTTCTGGGCGCTCTTTGTAAGGGTGACCGATTGGATTGGCCAGCAAAAAAGACTCAGTTCTCTGCTGTAAAATTACTTGCGGGTGGTTTAGAACCCACCTAAAACTGTAGGTCCAACTCATCAATCACCATCTTCCAATTCATTACCCACGCACAGGTCTCAGACCTATGGGGGTTCATCCTCCGAAAAAAAAAGAAAGAAATACGGTAACTTGAGGAAAGTCACACACTGCGTCCGGTCCGGTAAATTCTGATCCGGTGTTTTTCGCCGGATCCATCAAATTTCCACACATTGCTTTGGGCGTTCCAGTTCCGGCGACCAGTCTATCCAAAGACAGTGGTACTGTCAGTTTGAGAAGTGTTGAGTTAAAGTTAGTTTATTAATTAAAAAAGTTTATTATATTTTATTGTATACTTATATATTTTGCATCTTGGAATGTCATTGTGCTTTTTTACGCAGATGTATAGTACATTTTGATCGGTTAAATAAAAAAATATTAAATAAATATCATAATAAGTTAACAAGTTAGTTAATAAGTTCTTGAAGCAATGAGTGATAGTGAGGAAAAGATCTTTGCAGTGGCAGAAGGAAATTCTCAATTTGACCTGTTTTTTTTTAATCAGTGTTTTCCTTCTTTACGCGAAGGGAACTCTACCAGGATTGATAGAGGTAAAATAATGTAACGAGGTAATAATGTAAAACATGTAGACTTCACATGTAACTTTGGTAACTAGTGTAGATATTTTGTTCATAAATTTCAAAATTTGTAAGTAAAATCAAAATTGATATTCTTTTTCGGAAAAAGACTCGTGAATATTATTGTGCTTCAATGTGAAACTTTTAGTGAAACAGACCTAACCTAAGATTTCTATTTCTAAGTTGAGATTTGGTGAAAAGCAGTTTAGGGCAATAGCCTGTTGTATTCACATTGATTGTATGTTAGTTAAATGAATGAATAAATAATAAAACGAAATACAATTGTAAATAAAGCTTACCTGTAGATTTTCAACAATATTGGTAACCAGTGTGGTGCCATAGCTGAGCCAAGAGGAATAACTTGACGCATAGTAGCTCGGTGCCTGACCCGATTCAGTTTCAGCTCTCCATCTTGCTTCTATCGCATCCAACAGACTCAGTTTGTAATCTTGTGCCGCATTCTCTTCAGCCTCTTCATCCCACTGCAGATTGAAATCTCATATTATGGAATGGAAGCATTCGGAAATTCAAATGCAATTCATTGATCAATTAGGGAGAATCAGCTATGGTACTGTAAAGTGTATGTTTTTTTTTTTTAGTTTAGAATAAAAATATTATTGAAATTATTGAGCCAAGAAAGAAAAAATATTACATTAACCAACACTGGAATAACTATGTTATTTTATCAACTCTAACTCTAATTCAACTCTATTTTATCAACTCTGGGAAGTGATGGCCGAGTGCCATAGCAGATATCTGTTCAATCAGAGATAAGCTACGCAACTCCTGGGCGCTCTTTGTAAGGGTGATCGATTGGATTGGCCAGCAAAAAAAACTGTTCTCTGCTGTAAAATCACTTTCCAGTGGTTCGGAACCCACCTAAAACTGTAGGTCCAACTCATCAATTACCAAATTCATCACCCACGCACAGGTCTCAGACATATGCGGGCTTCATCCTCCAAAAAAACAACTGAATGAATATCAAGTAAGACATCGCAAAAACATAAAATAATATCTCCGGGAATGAAAACCAAAATATGGTTATATCCAAGTTGAAATCTGAAAAACTTTAATACATTGTAGAAAAAGTTTAAAAAATGAATAAAATGTAAAATTAAAAAGTGATCGAAGGTATAACGGTACCGGTATCCTTTCATTCATTACAACCTGAAGGGCAGCAATTCAATGCCAGCTTACCAAGATAATCGAATGAAATAATTGATACTTTACAACTATCGATAAGAAGATTCGGTTAGGATTTGGTATCGATAGTTGCAAAAATCCGATTATTCAATTCGTCTGTTTTGGTGGACTGATATGGAACTGCAGCCTAATGGAGAGTAGATACAACTTGAATATAATAGTTGAATATTATATAGTTAAAAAGGTTTTACACGTCACACTCCACTTAACCCCATCATCTTTTGAAATATTCGTTGTACTACTTAATTTTGATTTAGAATATAAACTTGTTCCATTTTTATTGTATTTGTGTGTTGTGTAAATAAATTTAATTGAATACTATTTAATATTTCCTATATAAATATTTATATTTTGTATTTATATTTTCCTTTGTTGTTTAAGCTACCTATTCAAACTAGTTGGTAATTATGATAACTAGTGTACCGTATAAGATTGTATAATTGTTGATCTGTCTTGTCTTATACTCCTGAACTGGAGTCTACAAAAAAAAATAAAAATAATATTCGTTCTATTACTTGTTACTTCATTTTGATTTAGAATATATTGTTGTTGAATATTTATTGTATTTGTGTGTTGTGTAAATAAATTGAATTGAATTGAATGATACCGACCTGAGATAGATGTACTGGTCCAATAACAACATACAGTTGTTCGATGGAGATCTCCCATGGCGCACTCCGTATCTGGCTGACGGGGATCTGAAGGCGAACTTTGCCAATGAGTCCCGACCGCACTTGCACCGGCAAACCAATTTGTCGCAGTGCATCCTTTCTCAGTGGAAGATTTTCCAACTCAACGGCGCCTGAAATAACAATCATTAAAATAATTATTGTACAGTTATAGGAATTTTTAACGTAAATCGGACAATTATTATCATTGCAATAAGCATTAAAAATAATGTGAATTTATAAACAAGTCTACTCGAAAAATCCTTTATTAGAATTCATCTTAAGGCTACAGAACAAGAAAATATCCTATAACTGATAATAACTGGAAGATTTTTACCGAGGTAATTTTTGACCTTAATTTTCTCAATGCATGTAGTTTATAGTAGCGTGTGAATTGATTCGTGAGTAGAATAAAATGATGAAGTATTTGGAATAATATCGTCGACAAATACAATTAGCGCATATTGGTGATGCGAAAAGCCGAATATTTGTATTTATTTAAATGGGGACGCAATTCCAGCATGCACTGCATTGGTTTAATTAGTTTTCAGTGTTTGTCAACAAAATCATAATCTTTTATTAATTTATAATCAGTTCAATGATAGCCTGATTAATAAATTAATCAACTAAGAGAGAAGGCTGCATTGTTTCTCCTTGTTTCAGTACGATAGAAATCATCACTCACTACATTAGTAAATTACAATCAGCTCAGAGTACAGCAGTGTTCAATCAACACAGCATTCCAACTACATTTTTGTCTGCAAATCTCATTAAAACCAATTCAAGTCAAGGACATTGAACAATTATTTGAAAAGCTTTGCATGCAATCATTTAAAACATCGATGACCGAACGCTGATTGAGTAATTTGTTGGTTAGAAACAAAAGTTGGGTACTTGAACATAACCTAAAACCTAACCTAGGTCGTAGCAAATTTTGGGTTAAACATAAAGAAATACATGTTCAACGAGATTTTTTACGTATTCCTAGGTGTGCAAGCACCAGAAACACATTAAATTGTTCTGGAATAAGAATGATTTATGGCTAAACAGTCTCTCAAATGTGACATTTCCAAAGAAATTATGAAATGAAAACAATCTCTCAAGCACTCACCTTGTAAAAGAGCAATGCTCAATTGGTCAGTATTCAAATTCTCCACGTACTTTCCTAAATAATTATTAAGAACCCAAGCAACAAGACTTTCAAGCATAGTTGAAGCAGGTTATAAATAAATTATTTATACTCAATAAACCGGATAGTGGTAGGCTATCATTGGATTGTTGTTTGATCATTATCAAATACGTTAACCAGATTCAAAATCAAAATATCACAGAAAAGGATAACATTTTTACAATATTTTATAGTTACACTTCGAAATAAATGCACACCCATAACCAGGGAACGACTTCGACTTTGAATTTATTACGTTCAACTTCTACAACAGACAGACACTTCTACGGGACGGCGCTCTCTTGCGTCATATTTTGAAACTATGAACAGCTGATTTGATTAGCTCGAAATTCAAACGAATCGCTCTTTATTGGGAAAGTTCGCTTCCATGTAATTTTTTTACTCAAAAATTCACTTTCAATACCGAAAGTTCAGTCAGGTTTCATTAATACTGTATAAAATAAAGGACAAAAATTTCCGTTATCAATAATATTGAAGATCATTCATCCTCAACTCAATATAAGGTCAACATTATATATATTATAAGGTAAGATTAACGGACCCCTACCAAATATCGGCACGTACACAACTCACGCAAAGGGTTTCGATAGATGATTTACGCCAAATGATTTATTGGGTTTTTATCTTTGAAAATGGATGATAAGTAACTGATTATTAAGGCTAAGAATAGGAGGGGCCGATAATTTTCATGTCTACCTTAAACGCATTTTCGATGTGAAGTACGTTAATAAATTCAAGATCTTATGATTAACTAGCTATTGTGCCCGTCCTTCGTACGGATTATGTTTAGAAATAAGACTAAATATGTTTCGGCTTTTTTGATAGCAACGATCATGAAGTTGTTAGCAGCTTAGGCTCCCCCGTTCAGACGATACAGTTTTTTTGCGGTACGGTTTTTTTACTGTACGGCGTCAACTGTACTGTGATGTTCACACGGTCCGGCTTTGCTGCTTATTGCTGTGCTCTCCTCCTTCTTCCATTGAGCTTCCAGTTCAGATTTATTTATTCCAGTCCAGGATTTTTTTTATTTGTGTAAGATTTTTTCAAATAAGTTTCTTACTGAAGGTTTCTCTTAAATTTTGATCAAAGTACGCAAATTCTGGTTTCAATATTCTACACATTTTTCTCTCATTATTTTTATATTAATCTTAAGTCTTGTCCCACAAGGCGGGTCTCTCATATATTAGAGAAATTAAATTTTCACAACTAAAATCTTCCACTTCTGGACACTGGAATTCACTAATAAGAAGATCAATGCTGAAGAATATCAATGAAGAAGATCAATGCTGACGATCTGAAGACTGCTTCCAGCGTAATAAGCGTATCGTTTGAACATATCCATTACCTTTACAATACATGTGCCACCGGATACGGATAGTTATTTTGCGGTACAGCTGATTTTAGTGATACAGTTTTCGAAGACAAAACCGAATGTAGAAATCGGCTAGAACAGCTTTTTTACTGGATCCAGTCGAAACAGTATTGTGTGAACATACAATATGAAATGTACATGCAAACGAAAGCACTGCAAAATAACTGATACAGCAAATTTACTGTACCGCACAAAAACTGTATCGTGTGAACGGGCCCTTAGTAAACAACTTAGAACGTCAGCAATTCAGTGACAGGTATCAGAGAGAATATTTTTTGAGAACAGCTGATTAATATATCATGATAAATTACGTGATTTGTTCTTATGTGGTAATAATAGTGCTACCTGGCGAATTCCCAAGAGCCTAGCACAAACCGCACCTTCCTAAAATGTTAATTTTTGTTTTGATAAATTTAAATTAGAAAATTTTGTTTTTTTCAACAAAGAAATAATTGATAAAACATAAGATGAGCTTTAATTCACCAGACATATGTTTCCTAAAAGACTGCAATGCTCCGACTACACAAGTCTGCAGACAGCGTAAATAACGCCCACCATTTATATTTGAGAACAGCTGATTGATATATCATGATAAATTACGTGATTTGTTCTTATTCTTATGTGGTAATAAAACTTGGAAGAAATGTATCCAAAATCGCACAATACTTGGTTTTTAAACGTTTATTATTCTGTTGAAAAAAAAGTTAATTTAGTTTTTTATAGCTAAAGACATTGTCAATAATGTTTTCAATACTGTTCAATAACTAAAATCCCGATCGATGCTATCGTTTTTGAGGAGAAGGCCGCGTAAAATGTATCCAAAATCGCACAGTACTTGGTTTTTAAACGTTTATTACTCTGTTAAAAAAAAGTTAATTTAGTTTTTTATAGCTAAAGACATTGTCAATAATGTTTTCAATACTGTTCAATAACTAAAATCCCGATCGATGCTCTCGTTTTTGAGGAGAAGGCCGCGAAAAATACCTTTGCGGCCGTGACAGACAGACAGACAGACAGACAGAAAGTGAGATAAGACTATTTTCGGCTTATTTAATGTATAAAACGTAAAAATAACCAAAAAATATACAATTCTGATAAATGTACAGACAAAACTCTAATTTTATTTATATAGATAGATAACCGTCCAACCGTATTAGTAACTAGGGAAGTGATAGCCGCGAGCCGTAGCAGGTATCTGTTCAATCAGAGAGATAAGCTGCGTTCTCGTAGGTCCTGTTCGTAACGGTGACCGAATAGACTGGCCAGCAAAAAAGACACTGTTCTCTGCTGTAAAATCACTTCCCGGTGGTTCGGAACCCACCTAAAACTGTAGGTCCAATTCATCAATCACCATCATCCAACTCATTACCCACGCACAGGTCTCAGACCTATATGGGCTTCATCCTCAAAAAAAAAAAAAAAAAAAAAATAACCCATTTTCACCCATTACACAGAGGCAGGGGAATAGAAAAAATACTGCAATCACTTTTTAAAATATATTTTCTAATTTATTACTCCACATTCATTCGTAGCAATCATCAACTTTCATTGTTAATAAAAGTTTATTTACATAGAACTACATCAGGTAGAGATCGTAATTAGGATATAATATAATGTAGAAATCGTTGGATAAAATATGTAGGCTGAGAGTTCTAAGCTCACAGCATAAAACAATAGCAATTTGAAACAACAACAAAGAAAATACATAGTTTAAAATACGAATAACAACTAATAAAGAATTCTAATAATAATAATAATATTATTGCAAAAATGTTTGAGCATTTCTAGATAATAAACAATAATCAAAAATAATTTATTGATAATTATTAATCAAAATTCATTGCCAAATACTTGAACACAATTCAAAACTCAGAGACAAGGATTAATATTAGGCTACTATTAAAAACTGACATAGTTTTATAGAAAAATGTATAATTCGATGGAATGTTAGGTGACATATTTCAATGAGTGAGTTTATTGTAAAACTGGAAACGGAAATGCACTATGATTAATACAAGCTGGATAAACAGTATTTTTCTAGGTATTTACATTGTAATGATTACTAGACGGAAATTTGAATAGCAGTGTAAAGAGCTTTTAAAAATCAATTCGAATGATTTTTTAATCGAATGTATCGGGATAGTAATTCAGAGCTGTTTACTATCATTATTATACATTAATAAACCTTGCAAACTCAATAAATATTTATTCATTACACTTTTTTTTGAATCCTTTGAAATAGAAAATATAAATATGAATATTGTAATAATTATAAAAAACAATAGAGAAATTTGGAAAATTACGATCTTTATTAAGAGGAATGATGATTACTGCAATCATGGAATGATTATACGATGTTTACGTATTTCATATATCTTCATTTCGAAGATAAAAATAATTAATACAATATAATATCTCACTCGCGAGTGATTTTGAAATAATGCATACGTGATCAATTCTATAGAAGAAATTAATAAGAAGACAGTTTATAAGCTCAAATCCACTTCATTACTCATTTTAAATTCTTTATTTTCTTCAGCTTCATTCTTCTTATTATTAATTATCATCATCTTCATCTAATCTTGCTTTTTTTCTTCTATTCTAAGTTCCTGCTTATCTTAAAAATATTTAAAAAAAAACTGAAATATTTTTCACGCTGTCCACAATTCGAAGTATACTACTCAAATTCATACAGTCTTTTATAATATTTATTATAAAAAATTCCACAAGAATGTAATATACCCTTTTTAATGTCTGGAAATACAAAGGGAAATACAACGCTCAAGAAAATAGATAATATGCAACTATGAGTGTACTGTGGGTCACCTGACGATGCTCTTAGCAACAGAGTGAAACGGCCGTCACGCATAACGTGAGTCACAATTTCCACTTATGTTTTTTAAAGTTTTTATTAATGTGCAATAAGGTGAAAAAATGGCACCAAACATACACATAGGCCTGTCAGTTAGATAAGAAATTTCTTTTGCATAATCAAAACCATAAGTAAATATTTCAAAACACCGAATAAGAAAACTTGAAAAAGCAAGCTTTCATTTTCATGTAAAGCAATATTATATAATATTAATGAATTATTCTATAGTATTACATTACAGTATTAAGAGTTTCTTATGTACTGAGTAATGAAATGAGAAAAAGTTTGCATGAATCGCAAATATAGAAATTCGGAAAGATAAATAAATTGAAAAGGTTTTGAATATTGTTGATAAGTGTTTAACTGTCGGTAAATATAATGATTATTTTGCAGTAAATCGCCGAATTCATGAGTTTATTTTGACTGTTTTATGTTCTTAAAATTGTGTTAGCCATCACTACTGGTTCAGATGGCTAGAAGTTCCATAATATTCTTCATATCTTATTACTTGTAAAAATTTAATTGAAATAAATTCACTTTACTTCATTTTCCCTAACCCTTCGTTTACCATCTAAAACGGTCGAATATCAAAAAATGTTTAGTAATAATAATAATATTAATAATATCGTGTGACCTGGCTGGCTCAGGTCTGGTGTCAGAGTTATCAGGTCGCACCTGAATAAGTTCAGGGCCTCTGACGTGACTTAACGACTGTTTTTTAGGCAGCCGGGACTGACAGCTTAACGTGTCCTCCGAAACACGTTTAGTGAAAAGCTTGGAACGTGAGAAATAAAACGACATTTCATTATTATAAATAAATATAGTGCTATTAGTTCAATAATAAAGAGTTAGAAATTATTTTTAGTCTTTAGAAGTAAAGTTGAAAGTTTCAAGTAATTTTATACAATCAACATCAATCTTATTGACAGTCTCCATATAATAAGGAATATAGTTGTTTTGAGAAATAAATCGATAGTTTCATATGAATTCAATTACTTCATACGGTAGTTGAATACTTAATTGTTCTGGAAGTAACTTTTCAATTTACTTTTGGTAAACAGTACCAAATAAAGGGTATTTACCCAAAATTCTCTACAACTGAACGAAATCTTTCACACCTTTCATAGTTCATCCAATAACAAACAATACGGTTGTGAATAAACATAAAAATAGTCTCAAAATACAAGTCTACAAACTACTAATACATAATAAAATTCGTTGCTTATTACAAATTACAATGCAGAAAAAATAATATTTCAAAAACGGTAACTCCGATAACTAAACAATAACTCAAATAATGATTAAACACAATATTAACATAATTATAAAATATAAATAAGATCTAACAACAGCGTAATCATACATATCAATCACAAAATTACTCACAATTGAATGGCTATAAATCCATTCTGGTCAAAGTTCAACTTAACAATACAAAATTTGAAAATCAATCTTCCAAACAACTAATTATTTGATTAAAATTATTCTTCAACAAACTTAACGATCGCAATATTACACGATTCTTCAAGATTATTGATAGTTTATTATTACAATTATTCTTCAAAGTATTTTGAAGATTGCAAATATTACTTCAAAATAATAATTGTTTCAAATGTATGTTAGAAATACTGTATATTGGCTGCAACTTCATACTTTAAAAATCATACCTTTCAATAATAAACATAAATACATGGAATGTTTTCTGGAATGGAAGAGTTTTAAACATAAATTAATCCAGAATATGCAATCAAACAAACTTACACTCACTTACGAACTTACCAATACAGTACGAATGACATAAGTAATACTAGACTATGATTCAATAAAACCCTTGCGAGAGTCATTACTTTATGCGACTCTAATTACTACTACTATGCATGTGGTAAACAATATATTTTACGCCTTTTCAAGACAATACCGCTTAACTATGCATTCGACTATGGAATGGTTATAGAGAGAGTAGAGTAGCGATTTGTAAGTAATAAGTCAAGGCTAATCAATGAAACGTGTTCATTCTGGTATCGAAGCTCCACTGTGCAAGCACTCTGTCTCTATACGATGACCGAGCGAGTGGTAATTTTTCTTAAGGCAACTTTTAAACAACGCGTCAAAAGAACGGTCATCGGGCGTGCGTCCGTCGACGCAAGAAAAATTATTTCACATCTTTCCAGCGTCACATAATGTCAAATATAGAGTTTTAGACGACTGCCGACTATAACACGTTATTGGGACCCGAAGATGTGTCGTTCGACGCGTTGTATAAAAGCAGTCTAAAGGTCGATTCACACACATCAGTCACGGCGCGTCTCAGTTCCAAGCTATCCGTCTCGTCACAGTCATAAAATATATTCTTATCTGAGTTTCCGGTTACGCTGTCTACACTCGTCCGGCGCCGACGCGTCAGGTGACTGATTGTTACCGTGACTGAACTGTGACTGTGACGCGCCGTAACTGATGTGTGTGAATTGACCTTTAAGGCCAGTTCTCACAGGAGATTCCCATACACATGTTTAGGGCCATCAGCTGTTTATCATGTGTGAAATGGCTTTTTAGAACCGGCTTTTAGAGGAATTCGTTGAGTGCAGGGGAGCCTTACCGGTAACTGGTAAATGTTACTGGTGGCATCCAATTGGTCTATTGGACGCCACCGGTAACATTTACCGGTAGATCTCATCGGCAACATTTACCGGTTACCGGTAGATCTCATCGGTAACAATTACCAGTTACCGGTAGATCTCATCGGTAACATTTACCGGTTACCGGTAGATCTCATCGATAACATTTACCGGTTACCGGTAAATCTCTACGGTAACATATACCGGTTACCGGTAAATCTCCCATGAACCCAACCATTGACTTCTCACTCGGTCACTCTCTCAGCACGTGTAATTGGGCATTAAAGCTGCTGATTTCACATCTACAGACATGCAACGTAACTTGATCGTATCAAATCAGAAAATCTGATTAACAGCCACGTCCACTATCCTCTGAGAGTTATTGTCAGGGATAAGGCTCTGTAAACGTTTTTAAAGTACATTAGTATGGTCTGATACGTTACATGTATGCAGATGCGAATGGAAATTGCCTTCAAGGTGGGTCCAAACCAGGGTTATTATAAAAAAACAGGTCTAACTGAACAAAAACTCCTCCTTTTTGGAAGTTGGTTAAAAACAAGGTTGTTCTGTTTTTTGAGAGATAGAAAAATGGTGAGGGTTTGACGTATTTCAGTTCAGAAGCATTGACTAGCCCATATCACTGACATCTGATAGATTCAAAACTGTGATAAGCAAAAAACTTCATTATTGTACTGAAAAGTGACAGCGCTGAAGTTTGCAAGTTAAGGGTAATTCTGAACTTTTCTTCTTTGCTAAATTAAGCGAGTTATGGAAGAAAAATGTTTCTATCACCTTGGGTCCAGTCGCTAGCACGTTCCATTGCATATCAACAACTGTATCATGGTGCTATCGTGATCATCGTCTTATCATTGTGTTAATGGTGTGCTGTTGCAAGACGATGATACGATCAGCTGTTTATATACAACAGAGCGTGCTCGCGACGGCGTCTGGACCCAACTTTATGTGTCTAAAACGTTACGTATCTGATACGTAGTCATTGGTTGAGTTCATGGGTGATTTACCGGTAACCGGTAATGTTACCGGTAGTTCCTGATTCAAATTCATAGATGTTGAAAAATTTGAATGTGTCTGTAGATGTGAAAGCAGCAAAACGCGTAGACTCATTTCGTTCTTCTTATACAGTACCATTCATGAATTTTGTAACGTATTTTTATCACAAAAACAAATAATAATAATTTACAAAAGATTTCTTGAAGAATACTACGAGCTATCCTCAGTCTTGATAGCATGCACATTCAATCTGTTCGTTGGTGAAGCTAAGTTCTTCAGTTTTCCATTATCCTGTGTCCACATATTTAGCTGCAGTTGCATGTCTTGTCCTTTGTCGTCAACTGTATTATTATTGTTGTTGTTGTTTATATTGTTATTATTGTTTTCTACCGGTTCTGATTTAACATTTTCCTGTGACCACGAATTACAGTTGCTTACTGAAGATGTGGACGATATACTCAGGTCTGTCGGCTGTATATCTTCGCTATCCATCACGTCTTGAGGTTCACTTTTCACATACTGAGTCGCCTGGGCCTGTTGTGTTGCTTGCTGACGTAGCAGCGACATGTTTTTTATGCTTCTCAGCTCACTTGGGTTGCGTAGAAATCTGTAAAACATCATTTTTCAATATTTTAATAATAATAAAAACATCATGAGGCTACCAGACAATAGACTAACAAAAATAATTGTAAACTATGTAGCATCACTTGTCAATGGATGAGAATGGACACGAAATGTTAAAAAATACCTAGTTCTGGCCAAAATAACCAACAAAGAAATTTACAATAGAAAAAACTTCAGAATAAAACTTTATAAAAGGGAAGTTATACCAGAGACAAAACCTCCAAGAGTTGGAACAAAATGGAGTGAAGGGAGAAAAGCTGAATTCGCACAACAAAAATGAAAAGCTGGTGGGCAAACAAGAAGAACAAGTCCAAAAATGAACCATCTTTACTCAGCGTCTTCCACTTTGGGAGTTTTACGTCTAATAATAATAATAAAAATATCTCACACACATAGGTAGGCAGACAATAAAAATACACAATCAATATCAAAACTGACACTGTATTTCTATTCAAATATTAAGAAAAGTAGAGAAAAAAGAAGTAGAAAAAGAAATGTTGAAGGATTTATGATTGAAGGAGTCAGAAGTTATCCACAAAATCAAGACAAAACTTAAAGGTGATAATACTTTTAAAGTTGAAATAAAAAACAAAACACAGCTTTAGTCAACTCTATACATTTTAACTGTAATTCAAGGACCATGGCTTGAACTTTCTTTGAAGTGGCGAAGGTGATATTGTGAAAGATATCCATAATGAATAATAAGACTTGAAGTTGTCACAACCACATTTACTGAAAACCTTGAGATACTAGTTTCGGTTGTTACACAATTATCAATTTCAAACAAACTGTGAGTTTGTGACAGGTTATGCCATGAAACTATGGTGCTTGCTTTAAAACTGAACTGTGTAAAATTGAATTGCTTTTTTACTTTTAATTTTTCAATTATGGAACGGTTTCACACTCTCAATAATGACTCGGACAGAACTTTTAGGATTGTTTAGGTTTCAGTTTGTCAAAAAATATCAACTCCAAGTGAGTTTGAATCCACAATGTTTTGAGTGGTGTGATATAAATAATAATCATAATTAATATAAAAAAATCGTTGGCTCTTGGTTCCATACCCGGGAAATCCAAGTCATGATTTTTTGTTTGAAGATTACGTCTTGAGAAGACTTTGGTTATAGAGTTTAAGACAATTCAGGTTATTGTGATTGCTCTAAGCTCACCGTTCGGACGGGCCTTCACAAAATCTTAGGGACACACTTATTCGCTTTCAATGCTTAAAGTTATCAATTCTATTGAATTAATGATATACTTTTAGTCCTACTCCTACATTTTCGTACTATTATTATTCTATATTTCCTCCAAGTGTTTTAATTCTATTATTCATTTTTTATTGCATTAATTCATGGCATCTTTGTTGGATCCTATCATGATGCTCCTCTATGCGGTCATAATTTCACAATTAAATTATTTGCATACAGTATTATTTCTGCAGATATTTTTTTTGTAACATTTTATTTCTTGACAGTTAATTTGAACTAAGTATTTTTTCTTTGTAACTTCTTGGTTTCTCTCCTAATAATTGATTGTTTTTTAATTATTATTATTTTTTATCATGTATAATTTTTTTCCTGTGTATTTGTTTTTGCTTGTTTGTATTTGCGGAAATTAAGATTATTATTATTATTACTACAGAGTTCAACAGACATAAACAAACTATAAATCTAATTAACTCAAAAACTACTACTTACTGATAACAATGGCGCTCCCCCTGAACTTTACGTAGAATGTTGACACGATAGTAGTATCTGAGCGCCCGTGACATCTTATCATAGTTCATGGACAGATGGTTTTTCTGTATGCCCCACAATTTGGCCAGTCCAGGAGGATCAACTATTTTGAAAACACCAGACTCATGATTTTTCCAAGCAATATACGCGGTATAACGTTGCTGCGGATCGTTCAACAGCTGTTGAAGAAAGTCCCATAGTAATCTTCCACCTGAAATTGAAAAAAAAAAACACTCCTGAATGATGAGTATTTCAATACTGTAACTGATAGGAAAGTGATAGCCGAGTGCCGTAGCTGGTATCTGTTCAATCAGATAAGCTGCGTTCTCCTGGGCTCTCTTTGTAAGGGTGACCAATAAGATTGGCCAGCAAAAAAACACTGTTCTCTGCCGTAAAATCATTTCTGAATCCACCTAAAACTGTAAGTCCCACTCATCAATCGCCATCATCCAACTCATTACCCACAGCACACGTCTCAGACGTATGTGGGCTTCATCCTCAAAAAATAAAAAGAAGTACACAATGAAGACATTAAAAAATGATGATGATAAGAGCATAGTGGGAAGGCCCTTACAGGTAGTTCCATCTTGCCATTTCAGAAATGTTATGGGGGATATTGCGGAAATAGAAATTTCTATATTGACATAAACAACATTTCACAATGTATCGTCAACGTCAAAAGATAGAATACCGTACAAAAACAATACCAAATAAACCATAAGTATTTTAACTGTACTTGGTCATATCAATATTAAAAAATTCTGATACATTCATCTTGAAACATTCAAAATGATACATTAAAAAAATTCTTTGAAACACTCATCACTCAATATTAATTTGATTTTAGTTTAAAATTGAGTGCTGGAAAGACTTTCAATGTTTACAAGCAGAGAATTATATGATTTCTTTGAGGTAAACAGCCAACTCTTCTGAGATCTAGGGACCTAAAACTTCAAGTGGGTTCCAAATGTATTATCACTAAAAGTCTTTATAACTAACCTGGTAAGTAATAAAGCTGATAACATCAAGTCATAGCATCCAAGCACAGTATTTAATTAATTAGGCAAACTATGACGAAACAACGAATCAGAATAACATTTGTTGAAATAAATTCAATTGGTAATTCATAATCACAAAACAATATAAAAAGAATTTATTAATTTAGAATTCCTTTATGCTATCAGTTTATACTGAAGACTTCCGCAATGGCGGAACTTCGAACTAACTTGTGACAATATAAAATGAACATTTTGCTTTTATTGACGACAAAATTAATCAGAACAATATTTGTTGAAATAAATTCAATTCAATTGGTGATTAATAGTCATAAAACAATAAAAAACGAACATTTTGCTTTTATTGACGACAAAATTAATCAGAACAATATTGATTTGTTGAAATAAATTCAATTCAATTGGTGATTAATAGTCACAAAACAATAAAAAATGAACAGTTTGCTTTTATTGACGAAAAAATGAATCATAACAATGTTTGCCGAAATAAGTGAAACAGTTCGCAGTTCGTCATGAACATCACATTCCAAGATTTTAACACGGCTAGACATCCAGAATTCCAAGAAATTTTCAAGTTTCTTCTTTCTATGAAAGTTGGGATCACAATTCTATTTTTTATATTTTGGAAAACATAAATGTTTTAGAATTGTACATGCTTTTTTAATAACCCCTTTTATGCTCCCAACATAATCATAATTAAATCCCTCTATACTAAGCGATTAAGTCAGATATGAAATTGAAATGATACTGATCTTACTGGAGTTTATTGGATCGGTGACATGATCGTTGGTGATTGTGAACTGCGTCACTTTCTGATTGATTGGTGAGTGGGGCGGAGTGTTGGAGCACGAGCTCTGATGCATCACAGCGGCGGCAGAATTAGGAGATAGCTCAGTTTTTCGAAAACTGGGTGAAGTGGGTAGCGGGGGGTGCAGACTCGAACTACTACTCGGCTCCAGTGGACTGTGCGGCGATCGGCACTGCGTCTCCTGATCAGTTCTTGGGCTGGAATGTGCTGCAGAACAACAAAAAAACACATTTTAATATTCATCTATTTAATTATTCATACAGGTAACTGACAACTGAAAGTAAAGAAACTTTAACGGCATATTTTGCTTTTCCACTCTCACCTGCAATATGGCACTCTGCTATGGGGCAATTCGAGTGGCCCCAAAGACGTTTTTTATGTCAAAAAAAGAACTTTGCGCACAGCTTTTTATCTAGGCAGGAGAGATTCTTGTAAGCCATTTTTTTAGTGAAAGTGGCATATTGACTCTGCCTTGCATCTTCATTCTACAGGCCTTGCCATTTATTAAAGTAAATACAAGTACATTGATATTAAGAAGCAGCTTTCATGAACACAATACGAGGTCATGCAATCACATCAATCATGGGCGGGTAAGACTCTACAAAACTCAAAAAATGTATTTGTATATGGGGATAAAATTATTCAATAAGCTGTTTGTAGCTATACGTGACAAAGTATGTAAAAATTTCAAGAACAAAATTACGAAATGGTTCAAGGAGAAGGCTTTTTACTCTGTTGACGAGACGTTATCAAGTAACATTTCTAATGAATAATAAGACGAAATTGTAACAACCACATTTATTAAAAAATATTGAGTCATTAATAAATAATATGGTTGTGACAATTTCGTCTTATTATTCATTATGGATGCCTTCCACAATATCACCTTCGCCACTGCAAAGAAAGTAACATTTCATTTAAATGTTTTATTTGCAAAAACCTGAAATGTATATGTTTAAGATTTTGAGACATATTTAAATAAATAGGTATATATAAAAAACTGTTTAGAAAAATCCATATGTTGTAAGGTTTATGACTCAGTTTTACTTGTTGGTTTACACAGTCTATAAGTTGACTTTGTTTTTATTAATATTTTCTATTGATGTTAACAAGAAATATTTAAAATAATTATTAACAGAATTTATTAATTTCGAATTCCTTTAAGTGCTATTAGTTTATACTGAAGACTTCCGCAATGGCGGATATTGACAACAGTATTGAATAGCTGATGGAAATCGATCAATGCTACTGTACAAAAATTATTAGAATTTTTTTATTTAGAATAATTATTACTATTAGTGAATATTGAAATATGACTTAGCCTGGATTAGTAACTGTATATTGGCTGAAAATATATGAATTATGAAACAAAAAGCTTTTAGTTATATAACTGAATTTTACAATCAGAGTCCAAATATTTAGTCACATATATAACTGAATTTTACAATCAGAGTCCAAATATTTAGTCACATATAACTGAATTTTACAATCAGAGTCCAAATATTTAGTCACATATAACTGAATTTTACAATCAGAGTCCAAATATTTAGTCACATATAACTGAATTTTACAATCAGAGTCCAAATATTTAGTCACATATAACTGAATTTTACAATCAGAGTCCAAATATTTAGTCACATATAACTGAATTTTACAGAGTCCAAATATTTAGTCACATATAACTGAATTTTACAATCAGAGTCCAAATATTTAGTCACATATAACTGAATTTTACAATCAGAGTCCAAATATTTAGTCACATATAACTGAATTTTACAATCAGAGTCCAAATATTTAGTCACATATAACTGAATTTTACAATCAGAGTCCAAATATTTAGTCACATATAACTGAATTTTACAATCAGAGTCCAAATATTTCAGCCACTTTAGTCACAGTCGCGCGACCGCCAAAGATGCTCAGACAAGCCACTTAAAGCGATACATGCTATGTATAAGGAGCTTATTATACTGAGCCACAGGTTAGGCCACGCCCCTTTAGTCGCGGCCACAGGCTACTTGAGTCGCTCACACTCGCTTCTAGTGACAAGCCCATGCGACTGACAAGCCTTGGCAGCCGACCGATTGTTTCCTATGACGCTTATTACACTGGTCCACTCCAGTCGCCAACAAGCGCCTCGGTTTTATAGATTTTTATAGTCGGCCAAGACAATTCTAGCTTGACATCATTTGGAGGTTATGTTTGTTCAATGAACTACATGCTACATTGATATATTTCTTCTTTTTTTTGAAGGATAAAACCCATATGGGTTTGAGACCTGTGCGAGGGTAATGAGTTGGATGATGGTGATTGATGAGTTGGACCAACAGTTTTAGGTCGCTTCCGAATCACCGGGAAGTGATTACACAGCAGAGAACAGTCGTTTTTGCTGGCCAATCCATTCGGTCACCCTTACAAAGAGGGCCGAGGAGAGCGCTGCTTATCGCTGATTAAACAGATGTTTGATACGACTCACGGCTATCACTCCCCCAATTGTATGTTCATTGGTATGTGTGTAAATAAGGTAATTAGTTTCAGATTAAAGATTAATTGCCACCTTTAATTTATATCTATTTAATTGCTAAATGATTTAAGGATACCAGAGACCCAGCAGTCTATCTAACTAGCCAGACCAAAGACACTGAATGATGCTTTGGCCCAAGCCTTGGAGTTTGAAGCACTTTGGCAGTCAGTACCATCTTCACGTGCTATTGGAATGTTCGATGGAAAAATATACAACTTAAATATTCTTAATTTTAAGAAGATAGATAACGATCAATTTACAATTGGATCTTGATTCATTTTCTCTATTATACTACAAATTCGAGATTAAAACTCTGAAATTCACAAAATTCTAAAAAATGATAAATAAAAATACTACAAAAATTCAAATTAACTTGTAATATTTCAATAGTGAATACAAATGCATCCAGTACTACTAATGAATGTAAGTTCTGTTGTAAATGCAAGTTTATACACAGTTATTATTGAGATAAATACTATTTTTGTTGTTGGTGTGTTTTATATTGCAATTTCTTCAATTTTTCGGAGGATAAAGCTCACATAAGTCTGAGGTCTACGTGAATTAAAATTAAATTTGGATCAAGTAATTATTTTGTTTATTGTTTCAAATTGCAATTTATATTCTTCATAAGCATTTTTACATGTTATTATTATAAGCAATAAATAACTCACAATACTGCGTGTGATTGTCATGACAGGGACTGGTGGGCGGCGCAGGACTCAGTGTGACTCGCGGCACGTTGACAGCGGAGGACGGCTTCAGGTTGATAGAGGACGACGCTGTCCTGGAGGCGGCCGCTGTAGTCGACTTGGAGGCGGTCGACACGGGACTCAGGGTGACCGAAAAGCTGACTGGAGGCGGAATGTGACCTGGGGGCGGCACCGAAACGGCGGCGGCAGCGGCCTGGAGCATCGGCCAGGCGTGTGGCGAAAAGTGCGGAGTCAACGGACTCGCATTCTGCTGATGTTCAGTCGAGTCACGCATCAGCATCTGAAGCACGTTGTGTAGAACGTCACCGGAGCCTGGACTTCGTTCGGCCAAATCGGACTTTGTAAGCAGGCAAAGTGCTTTTCCTGTCAATCACAGAATAGTCAGCTATAACATTTACATCTTTAATCAATAAATACAGAGTGATCAGTTTGAAAGTACGGTTATTATTATTAATAGTTTCGCAACAAAGTCAAGTCAGAAGAGTCATTGGCTTGTCTGACCGCCGTATTTGCCAGCTCATTTAGCATCAAGTGATAGGGAAGTGATAGCCGAGTGCCGTAGCAGGTATTTGTTCAATCAGAGATAAGCTACGATACTCCTGGGCGCTCTTTGTAAGGATGACCGATTGGATTGGCCAGCAAAACAGACTCTGTTCTCTGCTGTAAAAACACTTCCCGGTGGTTCGGAACCCACCTAAAACTGTAGGTCCCACTCATCAATCACCATCATCCAATTCATTACCCACGCACAGGTCTCAGAGCTATGTGGGCTTTATACTCCGAAAAACTTACAAGTTACACAGTGAGACCTAGGAAACGAACTAGCGGTACGGTAAAACCTCGATTATCCGTCATTCTTTCAGCATTCACCTTCTGTTATCCTTCATCATTAAAGTTAGAATGTTAAGATTTATTAGCAAATATATAAGCATATTTATTAGTAGTGTATATAAAACAACAGTTTTGTACTCTGATGCAGCGTATTTCTAATGCCAAAAATATGCATTTTAAAATTGAATTACCCTTCTGTACACTGTCTCATTTTGTTGCTAAAGAAAATATTTATCAAAAAAGAAAATAACATTTTTTTGAAAACTATAAATAAGAAAAAATTTCAGTAATGTGTAGAACATAAAAATAGTAAAAAGAATCGTCCGCCTCTGGCATTCATGCTGGTCAGTTTCATGTCAGATAATTTCCTAGCTTTCTTTGGAATACAGAAACCAGAAGCAGAATGCTGTGTCTTTCAGAGTAGTGCTTGTGAAAAATACCGTAATTTATTTTTATTTTTTTAAAGGATGAAGCCCACATTGGGTTGAGACCTGTGCGTGGGTAGTGTGTTGAATAATGGTGATTGATGAGTTGGACCTACAGTTTTAGGTGGGTTCCGAACCACCGGGAAGTGATTTCACAGCAGAGAACAGTCTTTTGCTGGCAATCTAATCGGTCACCCTTACAAAGAGAGCCCAGGAGAGTGTTGCTTATCAATCGGAGTGAACATAACTTAATTACATAACTTAATAACATATTTGAAAGATAACGTTTTGGTCCATAACATGGTTTATTACATTAACCGGTTCAAGAACTCTATAGAAAGTTACACAGTTTATTTGATTTTTTTGGAAATATAGAATAAGAAATGCAAGCCTTTATGTCACAAATGTTTGTCTCAATGAGTTAATTCCACTGCTTTCTATAGTGCCTGGTGACGTCTGAAGGACTCTTGGTTGATAGACAAGGGTTCTGTCATGGGAGCCTTACCGTTTACCGGTAAACGGAATTTTACCGGAAACCAAGGCATCTGATTTAAAAATTTAAAAAAGCACAAACTACACAGAGGAAAAAAACCACAAAAATTATTATACAGAGTATATAGCATTAAGCTAGAGCACTATCGGGTTCAGAAAATCAGTCTAGTTCGATCTATGCTTATCGTGAAGATTCAGATAAAATTGCTCTCCACAATTGGTGTCGCTCTAGCTCTCTGTGTAGACGAACCATAGAGTCAACTTACCATTCATCTGGAATTTCTCCATATTGAATTGTGGCAGATCGAACTCGTATTGGCACCATTGCAAAAATGATGCCACACTCTCTCTTGACCACTGTCTGGGATCATTTCCTACTGACAAAAAACATGTTTAATTAATGTTATGGTTAAAGTGGCAATTAATTTCAAGATTTTTCAAGAAATTTTATAAGATTGATAGATTTTCATTATAAATTAGACAGGCATTGTACTTAGGTCTGAACGTTTTTGCTAGATACTTTTCTTTAGTTGTTTATCACTAGATTAAAAGTTTCAAGTAGACCAAGGCCTACCAGCTAGTCACCTAGCTGACATTTTACTTGACAATTGGATAGTTTTTTATTGGCAATCGTTATCAGGCTAACGCCTATTGCAAAAAATGAACAGGAAACACCAAAAATTATTTTCAAAATAAATACAAAAGAAATCAAGTATAATGAAAAAAAGGATTTAATACAGATAGTAATGAGATAAGTTATAAAGAAAATTTATAGTAAATGGAATAATAATAAAAAAAACGAGGGTCTGAAGAAATTGATTGATAAATCTCCAGCTATATTTTTAAATCTTTTTATAGTTTTTTTTAAATAATAAAGGGGATTCTTAATTAACAGATTTCAACTATTTCAAAGATAACCATTAATTATTTCTTAAAAAATTCATGATAGAAGATAAACAGTAATGTAATAGAGAGTATTACCTACTAGGATAATCAAATTCATAAGATGTTCTTTTCTAATGATTTAAATGTTTGTTCTTTTTAACTTTGGTCTGATGCAATATTAAAAGAAATATCCATTCCAAGAATATACAGATAAGTTTGACAGAAATGCCTTCACAATCATTATGACCATTTTGTCCTATTTCATACTAATATTTGACAGTGTACCATCACAATATCTATTATGTGCGTTCTTAATTACCTAGTACAGATAAAACATATCGAAGAACATAATTTATTAATTTCAAATTCCTCAAACTGCTATTAATTATACTGAAGACTTCCGCAATGGCGGATATTGACAACAGCATTGAATAGCTGATGGAAATCTATGAATGCTACTACACAAAAATATTTAGTCACCACCAGGAGTCGAACCACGGACCTCCCAATTAAACAAATTAAAAATTACACAAAAAAAGAATGAATACCTCATTTAAATTGTTACACAATTTTTCCCAGGCCCTCACCAGTAAAGCAGTAAGCTTGTGATCTAGGAGGGAGCTCGTGACTGTTTTTGAAGTGCGCTATAGCAAAACAGGAATTTGACAGGAATTTGAGTTATTTAACCAAACAAGAGCAAAATCAATATAAAGGAGCGCATATTATTACAATGGAATATATT
Organism: Conomelus anceps; assembly: GCA_948455865.1. Classification (NCBI taxonomy): domain Eukaryota; kingdom Metazoa; phylum Arthropoda; class Insecta; order Hemiptera; family Delphacidae; genus Conomelus; species Conomelus anceps. The sequence continues at coordinate 4,283,961 of OX418227.1, forward strand.
CAAATGTATTAATTACATTAATATATTCATGTAATTAATTACAAGTTAAAAGCTACATAATATTTCTCTTTTTTCCTCTCCTTTCTTATCTTTCCTTTCTTTCCTTTCATATTGTAACAGTTATATTATTTGTCTTTATATAATATAGTATTAATTTTTAGATTACCTGCGCTCAGGCTTGGCCTTTGCAGGTTATTTTCCTTAAATTATTATATTAAGGCATTATGTTTTCTTTCATATTGATTACTGTTATGTATAACATAAATAAAATAAATTTGATTTGATTGAATTAATGCAATATATTATACTTCACAAATTTTAATATTCTCAGTGCTCATTCGTTCAGGATACATAATAAAGAACTTCCAATTCATGATTTTTTTGAAATATACTGTACCTAACGTTCTCGGCAGCTGGGTTCTGAAATCCATGGGTGGAAATTGCATACGGTATTTCCAGAGCAGTTCTGAAGGAAATGTGAACCTTCCAACACCGGCCGGTGTTGCAGGAAGAACCTCCATACTGAAACAAAATAGAAAAAATATTAAAACCTGAAGAAAAAATTGAGACAATAAGTTGTTTATGCAATAAAGGTATTGACAACTTATGTTGGGGATAACTTGAAAATTTAGAAGGGTGTGTGAAAAAGAAATTACTAGGAAAAGAATAATAAGCCTACGGGAAATGTATGAAATGAAGGGGAAGGAAAAAATTGAAATGAAAAAAAAAATATTTGGCAAAGTAGAGACTTTCCATCCAATCAAATTCAACATATAAACAAAATAAAATAATAAAAATTGGTAATACAATAAAAATGATAGCAGCCTCTCACAGAAAAAATAAAAATTATTTAATTGGGCGAAGGCAAAGTAATTTGCAATAGAATCAAAATAAATCGTAGTCGATTGAAAAATTAATATGTAAAAGAATTTGTAAAAAAACTTATGCATGGAATACGCATATAGTAAAAACCTGATTTTGAGAAGTATTGGCTTATCCCAGATTATTCTCCTGAGAGGAACTGTATTTCAAAATGAGAATACCGGAAGTTTGAAATTGAAAACGACATAGATTTATATTGGAAATTAGAAAGTATAGATTTGTACAATAATTGCAATTTTTGTTGATTGCGGTTCTACAAAAGTAACTTTTCCTCAAAGCTTTTACTTGAAGCTTTCAATCTCACCAAATATGTTGAGCAGGAAGTTTGAAATCTTATCTTTTGTATAATTTCCAACAGGATCCATTCATCTTATCATTGACTTTTTAAATGTTGTAGTTCAGCGATTTTGGATAGGAAGAAGGTGGTTGCTTGCAATATTTATTGTAGCTCTTGTTTCAGTAAATCTAGTAAAGTGTTAACTTTTTGGTTTGCTGTTTGTACACATATGAATAGCCTGGAACTAGATTTTTTTGTGAGGATGAAGCCCACATAGGTCTGAGACCTGTGCGTGGGTATTGAGTTGGATGATGGTGATTGATGAGTTGGACCTACAGTTTTAGGTGGGTTCCGAACCACCGCGAAGTGATGAAAACCCTGTGCTAACCTTACAATTTTCAAAACACCTCAAAATGTTGACCCCTATTTCAGCTTGTTCTAAATATTCCCAAAACCATACATTGGGCGAATTAGCATATAGTATACTAATATATTTAAACATGACAAAATTCCCTTTTCCGGAAAATCCGGTTACACTGTATTTATGTTTCCTTTTACATTATTTATTTTCAGTATTTATCAAGATCAAAGAAGTGATAGCCGCGAGCCGTAGCAGGTATCTGTTCAATCAGATAGAGAAGCTGCGTTCTCGTAGGTCCTGTTTGTAACGGTGACCGATTAGATTGGCCAGCAAAAAAGACACTGTTCTCTGCTGAAAATCACTTCCCGGTGGTTCGGAACCCACCTAAAACTGTAGGTCCAACTCATAAATCACCATCATCCAACTCATTACCCACGCACAGGTCTCAGACCTAGGTGGGCTTCATCCTTGAAAAAAAAAAGATAAATTCCCCATGAATCGATACAGCTTGTGTGTGGTTGATGAGGTAAACTGCTTGACACTATAATTTTTATCCTAGGGTAGGTACGCTACCAACTAGACCACAAGGGTCATTGAACCAAATTGAGAAGTTGAATACTGGAAGCAAATTGATAATAAGTTAGATAGCAGGAAGATGAAAGCTCTGAACGATTCAGTAGCAGTAGTTGTACTACTTGAGAACTTCCCGGGCACAAAGAACATCCGCGACGACGACGACGACGACGATAGTGACACTAAGTTTGTGACATCATCATTTTTATTAACCATTTCCGGCCCTACGATTGGCGAACAACCGAAAATAACCCCTACTCTACTCTCGTGAATAGGCCCTGGACTGGAAGAAGCTCCATATAGTCATCAATGCATCTAATGAAGAAAGAAAATGCATCTTGGTGAGCTCAAGTGATGTAGATTAAATTGTTAACTATGCTGGCTATTTAAAATAGTAAGTTATCAGAAGTTATTTATTTGTTGAAGACTTTGAAATACCATGTACCAGAAAGTTATTTTATAAGTATTTATTATGCTCTTTTTCATTCTATATTGAATTATGGTATTATTTTATTGGGAAATTGTGCAAGAGTATCCGAAGTTTTGGTACTACAGAAGAAAGCTATTAGAATTATAACCAATTCGGAGATGAGAGCTCACTGTAAGCCACTTTTCATTAAAAGTAGAGTAATGACCGTTATTTGTTTGTACATATACACGTTGCTGCTACTTGTCAAGTCTGAGGAAACAAATCTAACCAACAACAAAAACATCCACACACACCATACAAGATATTTCCACTAGAAATTAGAAATTTTCCTTTTTTAAAGTTCAAAAATACATTATACAACTTTCTAGTCAAAAATCCCTTCTATAGCTTAAGCGAGTATTATGAGAAGTCACATATTTGAATGTATTTTGACCTTAAAAAAAAATGTATTATTGAATTTTATATGTATATAAATATATTTTAAATGTAGTTAAATATTATAACTATCTTGACTATGTTAGTTAATAAGACAATGTCTCATTCAATCATGTAATTGTTCTTGGACAAATAAAGTTATCATTAAAAAGTTGGAATGAAGAGTTTAATTGACATTTATTCAATCTTGCATGGTAAATTATGCAGGTTTCTGTATTCTGGCAATATATGAAGATTTCCCCAAGGAGTTAGTTTTTTTCTTTTATCGACATGCAGTGAATGTTTAAAAAATTATCTTTAACTTTTTCGGAGAATAGATCAATCAATAATGTGTTTGGAGGGGAATGTATCTTCATCATTGATTATTTATTTATTCATACAACTAGATGTGAAGGAATAAGACGCTTCAACCTCAATAATTAAAAATGCTGAGGACACCCATGATAAATTAAAAATTGAGGAGTATGCTATTATTTTTTTATTATTAACAGGTGCGATCAACTATTCCATGGTCTTTAATTGAATTAGCTTATTCATCATGGATATCTACCACATCACTATGATTGATACAAAGAAAATGAATTATTTTCAAATAAATTAATAACAATAACATTCAACTCGCCTGAGAAGACATTTTCACCGTACAGTCTGCTAATTTAAAGGTCGCACCTTTAATAACAACCAATCGGTATGCTTTTATACTGTGTTGAATAAATAAATATTCTATTCTAATCTATGTCTAACATTGTGCAGGTGCGACCTGAGAACTCAGACACCATACCTGAGCAAGCCAGATTACACAATATTATTATTATTAAAATAATTTTTAGAATCTAGTGCGAGTTTCTGTTTCTGTATTTCTCAAGTTATAAACTGGTTTTTTATTAGAGAAACAAGCCTTTCAAATGTATTCTTCCAAATCTGTTGGGTTTGTTTTGTAATTTTCTTAGTCTATACTGTTTATATTTTTCATTTGTTTTGAATAAACTTGAGTGTTTTGTATTTTTTCCTTTAATAAATTTCATTCTTTCTGGATTTTTTAGGATGAAGTTCATAAACGTCTGATACCTGTGTGTGGGTAAAGAGCTGGATGATGGTGATTGATGAGTTGGACCTACAGTTTCAGGTGGGTTCCGAACCACCAGGAAGTGATTTTACAGCAGAGAACAGTCTTTTACTAAATTACTAGGAACTCCACTCTTTTGAATTTGATTTTTTTCAACTGACTTTGATTACAAAATACTTCTGTTAATTTTGATAAAATAACTCCATTTTAATAAAATACTCAATCTGTTAATTTATTATTTTTATTGCAAATTTAACGACTTGCAGTCAATTTTAATTGTGAATAAATAATATTTGTGTGAGTCTTCATGACTCGAAAACGTTTGGCCAAAAGTGAGTACAAATATTATTTATTCACAATTAAAATTGACTGCAAGCCGTTAAATTTACAATAAAAAGTTAATATTAACAACACAGATCGTCATGGAACAAGAATATAATTTATTAATTTTTCTTTTTGTTATCATTCTTTAATACGTTGCTATCATTTTTATAATAGAACATTTGAAAGAGATATTTGAGTCTTTTTTTAGCCAATTGCGTTGGCAAACAACTGAGGGCAGTTAGTCATCAACTTGCATGAGTTGAGTCATGATCAACCAGCCATCTTCTCTCTTTGTCAGGTCGCTTGATTAGCTCGCCTACATGATTGCATAAACGGACTAAAGAGGGCACTCGCAACGCTGAATACTGCACAAGGAAGGAAGTGAGTTGTTTTATTGCAGTTACAGTACGGAGAAAAATAAAGAGGGAGACAGAGAGAGAGAGAAAGAATAGAGAAATAAGAATTAGATGAGAAAAGATGACTCCATTGAAGGAGAGACGTGGAGTGCCTACAAGAATAAACTGTGTTGGACAATGATGAATTTAGAGAGAAATAAAGGGGAGAAAGAGATAGATGGATAAATGTATTCCAGAGAGAGAGAGAGAGAGAGAATGAGAAAGAATAGAGAAATAAGAATTAGATGAGAAAAGACGATTTCATTGAAGGAGAGAAGTGAGGTGCTCACTTGAAGAAAAGGAAATGTCTTGAAAAATGTTAAATTTAGAGAGAATGAATGAGATTGGTGAAGAAATAGAGAGAGAGAGATAAAGTGAGTGAGAGGAAAGAGAATAAGACGGGAGAGGATAATTCTATTGATGGGGAGACGAGCAGTGATTGCAAGTCTTGGACAATGATGAGTTTAGAGAGGTGAAGAGAGATATTGAGTGAGTGAGAGAAAGGATGTGAGAAAAAGAGAGAGAGGGAATAAAAAAAACCAAGGAGAATAAAATAATATGGGAGATTATTCTATTGGAGGAGAGACATGGAGTGCTTGCATGAAGCGAAGGAACTTTCATTAGCAATGATGAATTTAGAGAGAATCAGGGAGAGGTAGAGAGAGAGAGTGATATACTGAGAGAGCATGAAGGGTGAAGATAAAGAGGAAGAAAGGGCGAGAAATATAAAGAGAAAGAGAGAATAAACGGAAATGCCATCAAATCGAGTCAGAGAGCTATTTGCGACATACAAGTCTTGGAAAGACACCCGTTAATCCGAATTACAAACGTTCTCTCAGAGGTTCGACCACTTCCGGTCGGTCCTATAAGGTGGGTTTTCCTTGGAAATTGCAAAGAGAACTTCGAGGAACTATACAATGAACTTGGAAAATTCCGTCATGGAAAATGAAACTATAATTGAACTAATTGTGATTTTATCTAGAGGCTGATTTGAAACCTAACAAAATATATCAACACGATTCAGTGATTAATTAATTATGAAAAATTACGAACAAAGCGCACTAGAATAATAAATTGTAAGCTTATTATTCATGATAAAAAGACAGTTTTTTTTCAATAAATAAATAAGTAGTGTATTTTATACAACAGAATAATATAAACACCAATATTTTTATGTGTGACGATTGTTTGATATGAATGAAAACAGAATACTAAAACAAAATAATTTTAGTTCGAAGTTACTGACAATTGAACGAACTGACAAATTTACTTAAACAGAATTTATTAATTTCGAATTCCTTTAATTGCTATTAGTTTATACTGGAGACTTCCGCAATGGCGGATATTGACAACAGTATTTAATAGCTGATGGAAATCGATGAATGCTACTGTACAAAAATATCAGTCACCACCGGGAATCGAACCACGGACCTCCCAATTGCCGGTCGGGCGCCTTAACCACTAGACCATGGAGACCTTTCTGCACAGCAGCATTCATTTTTAACTTGGCCATATCGGCTCGTATCTCACCACCTATTAGCTATTAAATAGCCATCAGCTATTAAATACTGTTGTCAATATCCGCCATTGCGGAAGTCTCCAGTATAAACTAATAGCAATTAAAGGAATTCGAAATTAATAAATTCTGTTTAAAATAATTTTCTCTACTCAATAAGAGATTCATTTAATCAGAACAAAAATAAATCCGTGCAGGCAGGAATGAATAATAATAAAAATGAGCAATGGAGATCACTTTTTAAATAGACTTACTTGACAACAATTATAATACAGTGAACAATGCAATCACTACATCACAACACAACAATTTCGAAGCGGTACAATAATTATTCTCAAGGTAGTTTTGCAGTGCTTCCTGTTTAAATTGCAATTATAATTGCACTGTTAAATGAATTAATTAGTCTAATTGTACAATTAAACCGTCAAAAATTATTAATTTGAAACTGGCACTCCTTCCTCAAACAATTCATTGACACCTCAACAACAAACTGCATTATAATGGCCTGATCAAGCGGGGACACTTATTGCATTAGAGCGCTCTCGCAGAGCAACCAAGACTGTTGTTAAATAGGTGTGAGGCTAGAGCTAGATGAAAGTTTATAAAAGTGTGTCAAAAGTTGTGAAAAAATAGGAAAAAAGAGAAAAGGAGGATAAGAAAACAGAGAAAAAACGAATAAGAAGGCAAAAAGGAGGAGAAGAAGAAGAAGAATAAGAAGAAGGAGGAAGAGGAGGAAGAAAGAGAAGAAGGAAAAGAAGGAAGAAGAACAAGAAGAAGGAAAAGAAGGAAGAAGAAAGAGAAGTAGAAAAGGAGGTGAAAAAACAAAAGCAAAAAAAAGAAGAAAGAGGAGGAGAAGGAGGAGGAGGAGTGGAGAGGGTAAGGAGGACCACAATGAGGAGGATGAGGAGAAAGAGGAGGAGGAGTGGAAAAGGATAAGGAGGACCACAATGAGGAGGATGAGGAGAAAGAGGAGGAGGAGAAGGAGAAGGAGGAGGAGAAGAAGGATGAAGAGGAGGAGGAGCAGGAGGAGTAGGAGAAACAGGACGAGAAGGAGAAGGAGGAGGAGGATCAGGAGGAGGAGGGAAAAAATGAAAAATTATAAAAAATATATAAAAGAAGAGGAAAAATTAGAAGGAAAAATAAAGGAGAAATAACAAGAAGTGAAAAAATAGAAAGAAAAAAGACGCCGAGGAGGAGTAGGAGGAAGAAAAGGAGCAAGAGTAGGACAGAAGGTGGAAAATTATAAGAAAAAGGTAAAGAAGGAAAAGTAGAATTAGAAGAAAAAGTAGAAGAACAAGAAAAAGAATAAGGAGAAAGAAGAAGTACAAGAAAGTAGTAGAATAAGGAGAAAGAAAAATAGATAGATAGATAGATAGATAGATAAATGACTTTTATTTGTGCACTTTACAAGTAATAAAGTGCTGTGGGCGAAGTTGAGGCATAAGAGCCCCCTCCACCACTTAACCCACAAATAGGATATAGAAGAAGAAAAGTAGGAAAAAGGAAGAAAAAGTAGAAGCATATAAATAAGTACACAATCAATCCAGCCTGTTACGTATCACACAGATGATACACAATTGCGGAAAACAAAGACACCGTTGCTAGGTGTCACGAGGCGTTGCACGTATCTCCTGGAGTGTGAACATTTGAGCGTTCAATTCCAATAATAGTCGACCTTCGCTGAAGAATCCGGAAAACGATATTTACCTGCGAGATTATTTAACTGAGCGAAGCCAAGCCGTCGCCTCACGTCACGGTGTATTTAAATCGACCAATAATAATCTATCTGTACGCCCAACTGTGCACTGAGTAGGCCTACACTGCGGAAAAGATAGCAGTTTCATTGCAGTTATAAGCCGTTTCAAATTATTCAATTACCTTTGACTGCCACTGCTCCGGTAACAGATACGCGGAAGGGAGTCACTGTCAATAATATTGATGATCTTCGTCTTAATTAACCGATACAACGGAGTATACAAGAGCCCGTCGCATTCACATGAAACAATATTATTGTCAGTCAGGCCCATTGATATCTATACTACTACAACTGTTGTAGTAGTATAGAGATCGATGGTCAGGCCAGGCCCGGTCTGGCCTGGAAGGCTACCTGGCGATCGCCAGGGGCCCCCCAAAACGGAATAATTATAAAAATTTGATTTAGTGAATTATTGATGAACATTCCAGTGTAATTTTGGGTAGTAAAGAGAAAAATTTTCATTTGTAATGAAGGAGAACTCGTCGTTAGCGAACAAGCTATGCTTTGCTGATGGCGCAAAAAAAAAATGTATTAATTGTGTGTGATTTTGATTGTTATTTACAAGAGTTTGGCAATAAAGAATTTATTTATTTATTTTATTTATTTATTTAAATATTTTTTTTATTTATGTTTTCATTCAAACCTGCGACTTGTAATATTCCATAATACACGTTGCTTTCAATAATTTAGAGATAAAGATAAGCTGCATTCTCCTAGGCACTCTTTGAAAGGGTGACCGATTAGTTTGGCCAGCAAAAACGACACTGTTCTCTGCTGTAAAATCACTTCCCGGTGGTTCGGAACCCACCTAAAACTGTAGGTCCAACTCATCAATCACCATAATCCAATCCAATTATGGGAAGTGATAGCCGAGTGCCGTAGCAGGTATCTGTTCAATCAGAGATAAGCTACGAAACTCCTGGGCCATCTTTCTAAGGGTGGAAAAAATACTCTGTTCTCTGCTGTAAAAACACTTCCCGGTGATTTGGAACCCACCTAAAACTGTAGGTTTAACTTATCAATCACCATCATCCAACTCATTACCTACGCACAGGTCTCAGACCTATGTGGGCTTCATCCTCCAAAAATTTTTTATTATTTTATTGACAAACATTGACAAAAATATTGCTATAGATGAGTTGGCTAATTCTAATGATGTACTTACATTATAACTACTAAAATAGTTAGGAAGTTCACCAAAGCTAGTATTATTTTTTATTTTAGTATGTAATAAAAGATCCTTAACGATTTGTAAATAAAAACGTTGTGCAAGTTTTTACATGGTCAAGTATTTAACTTGTGTAATGTGTATGTTTGAGCTTCTAGCAACAAACTATGTCCTTATAAAAATCTACCGTCTCTGTGTAATTATTACAATCAAAAAAGTGTTGAGTACTGCAGGTTTTTTTGGTTAAATAACTAGTAAAAAAGCTGTTTTTCTATGTAATTTTTTTTAATTTTCTGGGGGAGGGCCCCCGGACCCCCCTTCCATCTGAGGAGTATTCAAAAACCCTCAGACCCCCCGGTAAGAAGCCCCCAGGTAGTTAATGCCCAGGGGCCCCTAACTTCCCCAGACCGGTCCTGAGTCAGACCTATGTTTCATTGAACTTCTATAATTCCTATAGACATAATATTTTATGCTTTCCGATCCACAAAAAATGCACATCGGCTGATCTTACATTAATGTTTTGTTTCTTCTTCTCCTCCTTGAGTCAAATAGCATTCTTCAAAAGCTAAACTTTGTTTTTTCATGTTTAAAAGATTTAGAAAAGATTTCAGAAAAACAAAGCGAATAATTAGGCTGAACAGCACCTTTCATCTCCTTCAAATTTCTGTTTATATTCATGGTAAACCAGCTGTGCAATGTTTTGATTTTCGCTAGCCCATTATAAATTGTATAATATCCACCAATGTTTCATCATAATTTTTTTTTATACTTGATCCTCAAGTACAAAACCAATAGGGACCTCACTTGGACTACGAGGAAGCAACATACCAAGTTTCAAGAGTTTAGAATCTTCCCTTCAAGGGTTGGGCACGGACGGACACTGGTACGATTTCAATAAAGCCCTGTCGGCCCCTCAATAATAATTATTATATAGAAAGACGAATAAAAGAAACGAAGAAAAAAGTGGAATGAATCTACCTTACGGTAAGTTCAAACGCTCTCACTGTCCCGATCGTAATTTTTAAAAACATATGAAGGAAAATCGATTTTATTCTATAGGGAAATAGCTGATACAGATCAATAAAAATTTTCCAGTTCAATAGAACTGAGAGAAGACATCCTCAAAGCGTGTCTCAAAGCCGTGCCCCAAAAAAACTGTTAACTTCTATCAGCTGTTCCTTTAAGGATAGATTTCTCCTTTTTGTGTCCTTCAGCAAGGACCGACGAACTTAATTTTAATTTCTTTTTTCTTCTTATGAGGTGCCTAATACCTACTGAAAATTTGGCACCTCTACCCCCGATAGTTTTTGCTCTGAAGTTTTATGCGTACTGCCAGACGGACGGACAGAGCCTCCACATAATGCTCTCCCCCTATGTACTTCGTACAGTGAGAGCTAAAAACTTAGAGCCTAATCATATAGAGCCACTCCAGTGCCATGTAAATATGATGAAAATATCAGCTAATAAACAGCTGAGAGCTCTACGTGTTTACTTTGGTGCATTTTCACATTTTGTTGAGCTAGTGTAATTTAGCTCGGCTGGTGTAATTTAGCCTCAATTGTGGCGCGCGTCCGCGACACTATATAATAAAGCTTTGAGGCTCGGAATTAATTAAGAACCTACTTTGAGGTTTCATTATTTTAAAATAAACTGGAAAGTTTGTTGAAAAATGTGGTTTTCAAGGCTTAATACTTATTCTTGAGACAAGGAAGCCTCTGGGTCCAGACATATTGGCTATATAATAATCTATGATTGCATCAGCAACTACTGTGTTTGATTTTAATTTCAACTAATTTCAAAAATAACTATTATTTAAGAGAATATTACTTATTGTTTACATTCCATCATAATTTTAACAAATTATTTATATTATCTCTATATATCAACAAATTATTATGCTTGATAAAATCTAGTCCTCAAAAAAGTTCGCAATGTTAGCGGATGGGGTGGGAAAGCCACAAATATAAAGTTAAGCTCATTAGAATAAGAACAAAGGAGGAGCCGTTCCACACAATGAATTGAGCAAATGGAAGAAAGTGTGAGTGTGAGATAGAGAAAAGGAGAGAGAGAGTGAGAGAGAACCTATATATTTATATGTGTGAGACGGTAGCTGGAATATCAAGGGCAGAGGTTCTAAAAAGGAAGTAAAGCATGAGTGGCTCTACAATATTCAACCAAGGGTATAATGAGAGTAGTCTCTTGTGTTTTAGAGTCTCTAACAAAGGTTAATCGAATTTTATGAATCCCAAAATAAATTTTGGTTCAGTAATAATATTTCAAAATGTTTCAATAATGAGATTCAAATAACTGGTGTAAGATAAAATAAAAAAAAACTAATCTTGAAAATTCATTATCAAAAACTGTAACTAAATTTCAATTTCTTCAAAAGTTGTGAGAAAACTTTGAAGTAAAAAGTAGTTTATTGCTCTAAATTATACAGAACTTCTTATGTAGAAAATAATTGATTTTTAAATAGTCATTCATGAGATATGAATATAATTATTTTTAAGAAGTTTTTTTTTTGGTGAAACACAGACATTAATTGGACCTAACCCTCAATTAATCATTTTTGTGCCAATTTATTTCACTCATTTCATTTTACCCCGCGTAACGCCAGCAGTCTGCTTTTATTATGTATGCACAGGGTAGTTCTTCACTACATCAAGTTTTCAAACAGGAATATTAGTAAGTCACTACACTACTGTGAATTAAAAACAACTACTCTACAATAGAGGGTACACAGTACTCCATAGAGGGGTACTAATATCAACAAAATGTATGAATGAACTTATATGGAGCTGAAAAACCCAGGTATGGAACCACTTGAATACTGCAATTTAGAATAATAGAAAAATAAAGTTCTGAGACTCCTTTCTCTACCACTTATTTTACCCAGTTTTTACCTCGGGCCACTCCCGTGTTTCGGAGGACACGTTAAGCTGTCGGTTCCGGCTGCCTAAAAACAGTCGTTAAGTCACGTCAGAGGCCCTGAACTTATTCAGGTGCGACCTGATAACTCTGACACCAGACCTGAGCCAGCCAGGTCACACGATATTATTATTATTACCACTTATTAACAACTGAATCACTGCGTATCTTCCTGAGCATCCTGGGTATAATACTGTACAATCTTCCCACCAGACACCGTTATTAATAGGAATACTCCTGCCTCCAGGCTACGGACAGAATGATATTGTGATTGCTGATTATACTCAACGCCATTCCGCCCGGAACTTCGGCTTGCTTCCGTCTTTGAACTAAAGTCAAGGATACGACAATTGGACTGCAGCTAAGGGGCCCGCTAAAACACCGTAACATCGCCGTAACACCGAAACGTAACAGAAGAATAAGTTGACAAAATTCACCAATTTTTTTTTTGAGGATGAAGCCTCATAGGTCTGAGACCTGTGAGTGGGTAATGATTTGGATGATGATGATTGATGAGTTGGACGGTTGGACCTACAGTTTGAGGTGGGTTCCGAACCAACGGGAAGTGATTTTACAGCAAAGAACAGAATCCTTTTGCTGGCCGATCCAATCGGTCACCCTTATAAAGAGGGCCCAAGAGCTTATCTTTATCTGACTGAACAGATATCTGCTACGGCTCACAATTATCAATTATCTGTACATTTCTACCCGTTAGTACAAACGTCTTACTATATGATGTAGGCCTACCAGTAAGTAGATTACTTTTATAATGTAGGCTACTACTATGAATATCATCATTCAATATAAAAGTGAGTCAGTTTCAGGGCAAGTGTAAATACTACAATACTCTACAATACTGGGCTGCTATGTTGCTATCCGTGCAAGTATCTTTCCAACAACAACACAAATGATAGTTATAACAGTGGCATAGTGGTTGCTCCTATTTGTCATGCACCATATTAATCAGTACTCTATAGTGGGGTTGCAAATAATCCAAATAATGGCTGGATTTCTTGTTCCATGACGAACTGCGTTGTTGATATTAACTTTTCAAGTGAATTCAACGACTTACCTAAGTAAAACACTACTTATTCTTGATAAAAATTTGACTGTAAGTCGTTGAATTCGCTTAAAAAGTTAATACCAAATAATGGGGTTGCTAAATGAATTGTGTGAATCAAACACATTCCACAGCACGTGTTTGATTTGCAGTAGTGATTATCCTCAAGTATTATATGTTCCTCGGTGAAGCAGCTTAAAATCACACAAAAAAAAAACTATTTGTGAAGTAATCCCCATTTTAATATTGTTAGCCTGTTGAATAAAAGTCCTAGAAAACAGGCGCGTATCGAAGAGGTATTATAGCGAATTAAAGGACATGTAAGATCCCCGGAATTCTCAACCAACCCTGAAAAAAAAGCTTCATTAGTCTCTTTTAAAGAGGTGAGGGCTATTTTGAAATGCTATTCCCCCAAATGTTTTCTTATTTTATGTCCGCTTCCCGAAAAAAATTGTGTTCGCATCTGCTAGAAACATTTTTATACAGAGCCACTTCAGTTCTGGTCGAGAGTCATAATTTAGGCTAAATTACATCAGCTGAGCGTCTGACCGAGCCCAACAATGTCAAAGAACACGAAGGCAATGTTAGAGTTCCTGGGAGCTTTACCGGTAACTGGTAAATGTTACCGGTGGCGTCTGATTGGTCTATTCAAATTTTTTAACGTCCATGAATTTGAGTGGACCAATTAGACGCCACCGGTAACATTTACCAGTTACCGGTAAAGTTCCCAGGAACTCGACCATCAACATATTTAGATCCATCAGCAGATTATTTAATCAAATTTACTACCCGTTTAGTGTAATGTATCCTTAATTGTGGCGCGCGACTGCGATAGCAGTGGCTCTGTATAATAAGGCTCTTAGAGTGCCTAAAAATCTCTCTGTTTACTTTTTTTTTGGAGGATGAAGCCCACATAAGTCTGGGACCTGTGATTGGATAATGAATGGATGATGGTGATTGATGAGTTGAACCTACAGTTTTAGATGGGTTCAGAACCACCGGGAAGTGATTTTGCAGCAGAGAACAAGTCTTTTTTGCAGGCCAATCCAATCGGTCACCCTTACAAAGAGCGCCCAAGAGTTTCCTAGCTTATCTCTGAACATATACCTACTACAGCATTGGCTATCACTTCCCTTAGAACAATCTGTTACTTAGTTACTAATATATTTAGATGTTTCCCTCAAGATCCGCCTCAATGATGACGTGTTCAAGAAGATCAATTAGAAAAGTAACATTGTTTTGAAGGAAGTTATGTTAGGTTACTGAAGGTTGCAAGCAATAATAACATTTTCCTACAACTGCTCGTAAAGTCGTTCTTTACGTACTGAAAACTAATTGTAAAATACCTCTTTACTGCTCAGCAAGCGGTAAAGTACTTTACGCTCGCCAGCTGTTTTCTTTACGCTTCTGTTTTGATTTTGATGTCTTCTCATTGGTGGATCGCGGAATCCGTGAATTCACATAACCTCAAAATGGCGCACGCTAACCAAATCCGCGCACGGTCTGTGATGTTAGAAACTACAAGTTGTAATCCAGAACTGCAGTTGTAGGAAAAATATTGTATGCAATTCGCGCGTGAAGCTTCTTTATCGCTCTCGCAAAATTACTGCGCTCCGCTATGCGTCGCGCAGTAAATGTTTTGGCTCGAGCGATAAAGTCGCGCTTCACGCTCTTAATACATAAATAACTATTATTGCAAAATGCTAACATGCAATATTATTACACATGGCGCTTAGCGATCATTTTAATAAAGTCGACAAGAATGGAAATGACAGACAAAGATGGAGACAACAAAACGGATCTGAGCAAAATAGAAAGAAAGAGGAAAGATCATGTATAATATATAAGAGTAAATTACCTTGACGACCTTGCTGGTGAAAATATAAGGTGCGTCTAAGTTACTTCATGCTTGAACCGAGGTGCAGATCAAGTTTAAGGATGTTCTAGTGTAACCTTTGTTCGAAGATCAATAAAATTTAATCGAATACAATATTTGCTTGTGTAAAAAATCTGATATTGATACCTTACAAAATATTTGGCATGAGTTTTGAAATTTTTTCTTCGTTCTTTCAAAACCAATGCAAATATAAAATATAAAAAAGGATGTTGTCTAGTAACCGTTGTTTCAAGCGCGTTAAATTCGAATCGAATCAAATATTTTGATGCAAAAACTCGTCTGATACAGCGCGAAATATTTTACAAGATATTTCCTCTTTTTTCCGTGCTGAATAAGAGCCAATATCAAGTTTAAGGATGTGCTCATGTAACTTTTATGTAAAACTTGGTAATTTATTTTTTTGGGAGGGAAAAATGCCAGTCTATGTTTTTAAAAAATATTCAATTTTCAAAGATGGTAACAATCATTTAAACTAAAAATTTCCGAAGGAATTCTCTCAGTTTTGGAAATTAGATATAACAGATAAAATCACTGCATAAAGCGCATCATACTTGCAAATACCAAATTATATAATGAATAAAAATGTTCTATTAAATGCATGATAGTTGAAGAAAGCTTTCAAAATCAGGGGAAAGCTACATTAAATTATTTCCAATACCTATATATAAAAAATATATGAGATCAATAAATCTTACTTTACATTAATCAATCTGAATTTTTTAAATAATCTGCTACTACAATTGTGAAAGCGACAGCTATAATGGGACGATATAATCAATTATTAGTACTTAACAGCATTTAAAAACAATCATAATTCAAATGAAAATAGGGATATGAACGTGGATGTGAATGATAATCAACTAGAATAAATTGAATTGAATTGAAAAAAAAAAGATCAGGAAGAGTATATAGCATTTATAGGAGTTTTGTTAGATAGAAGAGTGACCTGGGCTCCATACATTGAGAAAATATGTTGTAAAATTTGATCTGGGGTATTATTTGTCCTGCGACAGCTTGCGACGTATGATTTCTTCATGGATAGGATTTTTGTTGTTCAAAAAATGATCATTAAAATTATTTTAAACAAGCCAAGAACCCATCCCAGTAGGGAAACTTTTGATCAATTCAGGGTTATGACTGTACGCCAACTATATATAAAGAAAATACTCCGCTACATCTGGTACAACAGAGATAGGTTTACAGTGAGAAATAATAGTAATTTATATAACTTTAGATCCGATGCTCATAATACTTACAACATTAACCATTCTAATCTAACAATAGTACGCAGACAATTAGGCTACCTCAGTTCTAAATTAATAAACCTTATACCCAGCACATTAAATGGTTTTCTCTTTGAGGGTAGATTAAGGATAGGGCAGCAATTAAATAATTGGATTTCGGAAAATTTCTTCTTCGAAATTGGCGATTTATTATGATTTTTCTTTTTTTCCCTTTGTGTTTTTTGATTTGATGAGTTTATTGTGAGTTGTGATTTGATTGTTTATTGTAATAGAATTTGGAACTGGTACTCTCACCTAGCGGTCAGGATTTTTCCTATGCTGGGTGATGCCAAGAGATTTTTATTTTCTTGTAAATTCTTATATTTGTAATAATTATTATTATAACAAAGAAATATTTATTGTAATGCTTATATATTCTTTGGCAAAATAAAATTGAATTGAATTGAAAAAAAACACGATTATAATACAAGAAGTAGAGGAGATTGTCACTTGGTGAGCCACAATAGTATAGCTTATTTGAACAAAAACCTAGTTATAATAAACTCTACAACAGGCTACCACAATTTTTAAAGAGTCTTGAGAATATAGAAATATTTAAAAACAATTGGAAAAATATTTATTTGTTAAAACTTTAAGATTTTAAAAAATTTTAAAGAATTCCTTTCACATCAAAATTAAGTCCTATCTCAACTAATTGATATAGTAATTAGCTAGCGTATGAGATTGGTTATACCGTAATATTGCATGCATATAATTGTTAATTCGTTACTGGAGTTTCCAAGACGAAATCTACAAAAAAAGAAAATAAACGGTACATAAACTAACCTATTCAATAGTGAGATGGAGACATGATGAACTGCAATGAGCTAAACTGTTTTGTACCTGAAACAAACAAAACGTGAAGGTGAGAATTCATGCATCACAAATCATGCATTCACAATAACAATTTGCAATCAAAAAGGTAGCATATTGGAATATTTACATCCGTTTAACAAAAAAATCGATTTCATTGTTTATTTCTTATAATTTATTCGATACTGTTATTTCTTTATTGTAAAAATTTTTCCTTTTCTAACCGTAATTGTGCATTTGTTCAGAACGTATCCCAAGCAGATGCCTTCAAAATAGAGGTATAAAAGTTGTGCTCAGCATAAAGACACTAAATTGAACTTTATTTTGATTTTGAAATAAAGAAGATTTATGGTATATATTTTGTCAAATCAAAATGTAAACATAATTTAAAAATATTTGGACTCTTGTCAAAAATTAAGCAATAGAAGCTGATAGCCTGTTGCCTGTTGATTGTTTACATCAGTTTTATTAATATTACAATCATAATACAACAACGAGATAGTATTATTCGGCTCAAAAGTTTTTATCAAAATTTGATATTTTAAACTATTTTTTACTGTTTTAGTGTTTCGTTTCTAGTGAACTTTTAAATTAATAGCCGTTAATTGAAAAATAATCATCTTTTTATTTTTCGAGTGGTGTTTAGCAAATCTAAATTTTAGTCTGTGTTAACCTCAATTATTATTGGACAATGTAACATATTCTAAATGTGATGTTGAAGATGTGTGTACTGTGGGTCGTCTGACGATGCTCTAGACAACAGAGCGAAACGGCCGTCACGCCATAACGTGAGTTAATTTCCATTTAAAAGTGTTTTTTTAAGTTTATATTATATATTCTAAATTTGTGAAGAGAGCCGTTTTTGGAATTGAGTCTGTTGCTCCTTCACATTCATTGTAATTTTGTCACAATAAATATATAAATAAATAAATACATAAATAAATAAACAAATAAATAAATAATCATCAGTGGCGCAACAACCCTTCAAGCGTCCTGGCCTCTCCAAGTTTAAGTCTCCATTCATTTCGAATGAAAATTGCTAACCGTTTCCTTCCTATCCAGCTCCCAGTATCAACTCATCCAACAAAATTTGAAGTACATTACGTCATAGAACAGTACTTGACAATAAATCTATGTATAGTGAATGTATCAACTATCCTGCAAAAAAAGCGCCGCGAGTCGTACAATAATAATTAGGGAAGTGATAACCGAGTGCCTTAGCAGATATCTGTTCAGAGATAAGCTAAAACCTCCTGGGCGTTCTTTGTAAGGGTGAACGATTGGATTGGCCAGCGAAAAAGACTCTGTTCTCTGCTGCAAAATCACATCCCGGTGGTTCTGAACCCACCTAAAACTGTTGCTCCAACTCATCAATCACCATAATCCAATCCAATTATGGGATGTGATAGCCGAGTGCCGTAGCTGGTATCTGTTCAATCAGAGATAAGCTACGAAACTCCTGGGCCATCTTTGTAAGGGTGACCGATTGGATTGACCAGCAAAAAAGACTATGTTTTCTGCTGTAGAATCACATCTCGGTGGTTCGGAACCCACCTAAAACTGTTGGTCCAACTCATCAATCACCATCATCCAATTCATTACTCACGCACAGGTCTCAGACCTATGTGGGCTTTATCCTCTGAAAAAAATAATTATTAAAAACAATTGGAAGTGATGCCGCGAGCCGTAGCAGGTATCTGTTCAATCAGAGAGATAAGCTGCGTTCTCGTAGGTCCTGTTTGTAACGGTGACCGATTAGATTGGCCAGCAAAAAAGATTGTTCTCCATTGTAAAATCACTTCCCGGTGGTTTGGAACCCACCTGTAGGTCCAACTCATCAATCACCATCATCCAACTCATTACCCACGCACAGGTCTCAGACCTATGTGGGCTTCATCTTCAAAAGAAAAAAATTCTTGATCTCTCATTCCAACAACTAAGCTTTCTATAACAAGACGACTGATAAATAACACAACAACAAAATATAAAAAACTGAACAAAAATTTAAAAAAATCTCAACAACAATCGGAAATAACGTTATTAGGAACAGTTTGATGATCCGCCTAATTTAGGGTTCCTACTAAAACCAGTCGCATACCGGATGGCCAACCAAATATGGCGGGGGAAAAATTGGCAAAAATTCGATTTATAACTTCAACTAATTGCAGGAAACAGCTAGTGTAGCTAGATTAGTTTGGACCGGTTTCCACTCTGTTTTATTAACGTTTCGATATGCACGAAACCTTCTTGGATCGTCTTCAAGATTCAAGACAGGATACTCAGGTAAATGATGGTGGAGACAGGTTGGATGCATCACCATCACCTTTTTCTTCTTTTGAGTCTTCTTTTTCCTTATTTGCCGCTTTTTTGATGAACTGCTAAACTGGTTCTCAGAGGCTGATTAGCCAGCTGGCTGTCCATTCTATTCTAGTCTATCCCCAGCACACGTATTGTCCCCATAATTTATTCCAGATACCACAATAATTAACAAATACCTTATTTGTAGGTGATCGTATAATTTAAAGCCGGGCTCGTTAGTGATAGATATCTCGCGAGAATGATGAAAACAGAGGAATCCCGTTTTAATTATTGTTATTAATATCATTATTATTATAATTTACATTATATTCATTTACAGTAAATAATTTTTTCATTGTATTATTATATAATTTTTTGATTGAATCATATCTGTTTATTTTGTTTTTATTTTTATTTTTAAAGAGTATGTTATTGAATTGTATTTCGGTGAATATTTTTTTGCTGTTTTTCGATTGTTTTACAATGAAAGGATGATAATTGTGTGTTTTTTAGTTATGTCACCTCATGGAGATACTTTAAGATCTTTATTACTTTACCTTTAAATTCATTATTGATTTCTCTCATTTCACGAGCTTTCTATGTTTACTAGTAATATTATTGAATGAACTCACAGCTAACGCTCAAGTATTTACTTTGCTGGCTGTGCCAAAAATGTGTTATACACTTTATATTGTGAATTTTCTTATATTTGTATTTTTGTATTTTGGCAAAATAAAAATATTATTATTATTGTCCCAGAAAATATTATCTACAAAAGTGATTCAGACATGTTATCGTCATTAATATTTGTTCTTGTAATTCCATTATTATTTTTTACTGATTCATTTGAATTATAAGCTGTTAGTGTTGAACTTACTAGGTAAATTCTTACATAATGCGTGTGATGGCCATTTCAGACTGCTGTAGTGCTTCCACCCGTGTTTAAGGAAGACAATAGTGCGAAATGTCCATCACACTTTAAGTAAGTGTTGATATTCACCTAGAAAGTTCAACATTTGTAATTTATAGTTTAAATCATAAATAATATTAATCAATGGTCATTTGTCAAGTTATATTGATTACCTATGGAGTTAATAAATCGGATTTGTAAGAGAAATGGATCAAGTGACTCAAGAGGTCTTTCAAAATTATTATTTGTTGTTATTATTATTATTATTATTATTATTATTATTATTATTGTGGATTATCATTATTAGTCTGAAGACTTGTGCTTGGGTAATGCAGTGAATGGAGATTATCACTTGGTAAGTCACAATAGTAACTTATTTAAACAAAAACCTAGTTATATTGGAAGGAAACTTTACAACAAGCTACCGCAGTTTTTAAAGTCTTCAAAATAGTGTGCAAGAGTTCCTTTCACATCAAAATTAAGCCTCACCTCAACTAATTAATATAGTGATAATTATGGTAACTAGAGTATAAGATTGATAGCCGCGAGCCGTAGCAGGTATCTGTTCAATCAGATAGAGATAAGCTGCGTTCTCGTAGGTCCTGTTTGTAACGGTGACCGATTAGATTGGCCAGCAAAAAAGACACTGTTCTCTGCTGTAAAATCACTTCCCGGTGGTTCGGAACCCACCTAAAACTGTAGGTCCAACTCATCAATCACCATCATCCAACTCATTACCCACGCACAGGTCTCAGACCTATGTGGGCTTCATCCTACAAAAAAAAAAAACATTATTATTCTGACTTGTCTTAAACTCCTCAACTGGAGTCTCCAAGACGTAATCTACAAAAAAAAAATATGGCTGAATGAGATTCAAACTCACGGCTGCAGAAAACGAAGCCAGCCACAGTCTTATCTAATCACAGACAAGCGCTCCAACTAACTGCGCCACCAAAGCTGTATGTATGTGTAAATTAGATTCATACATTGTTGATTACCCACCATACCAACGTTGATTGGCCAACATTTTAGGAAAAAACTCCCACATTTTTCTCACAATAGGAATCAGTTTATTTAGACATATAAAACACGCGCAAGACATCGCTGTTAGCACAGCAGTATGGATGTGAATAACGTTTGAGCCGAACGCTGAACGAGCTGAAACCCTTTTACGACGTCATTTTTAAGCCGGAAGTACGAGCGTACGGCCCCCGGGGGGCGGTAGGGGGTTTGATGACGAGTCGGGGGTGGGTGGAGGCGGAACTTCCGTGCCGGAGGCGGCTCTGTGAGGCGGTAGAGACGGGTAGAGGCGGCAGAACTCTATTTCCTGTGTTGCGGAAACGGAACCAAGAAGTCAGGGCAGAGAGAAACTGGGGGGAGGGGAAGGAACCCTGACTCAGGAAATTAAAACTGAACTATATATATACATATACAACAGTTCAAGCTGAGTATATTTATATATATCTACTCAGCACTTTGCCAACACCCCCACCCCTCTCACCGTGATACAATATCCTCAACCCCCTTATTCTGTTATTTTATTCCAAAGACCTTTCAAAGCCGCCCAACTTAACCACTAGAGGCTGTTTTGCTTTGTGTTCACATAATTTTTGTGGGTTTCAATATATACTGCCAGTGTTTGAGATTCTAACTTTTGAATATTATTACTAGTTAAATATTATTTGGTTAAATATGTTTCAAAATTTTTCTTGTTTGGGGATAATATTGCTCAAAAACATACGTTTTATTATTCCTATATATGAGATTCGTTTTGTAGACCTATATTATACTAATGTACTGTAGTATTCATATAACTTGGCAGCGTGTAGAAGATGGGAAGACTTGCTAGATCTGAACCCAACTGCTGCCAAGTTATATGAAAACTACAGTAAGTATTTGGCTCAATTAGCTATTAGTATTTGGCTATTGACAAAAATTTTTTTCTTGTTTGGAGATAATATTGTTAAAAACATGTGTTTTATTACCATTCATTTGAATTTGGAACGTTGTACTATTAAGACCAATGAATCAAATATAGTGAAAGTGAAATCATTGATTATTGGGAAC
The DNA here is from genome assembly GCA_948455865.1 of Conomelus anceps. NCBI lineage: Eukaryota > Metazoa > Arthropoda > Insecta > Hemiptera > Delphacidae > Conomelus > Conomelus anceps. Next base: position 4,306,400 of record OX418227.1, read on the forward strand.
AATTAATACAGTAAACAAAAACAATTGACTATCTAAGGTGTTACCTTACAAGAAAATCAAGGAATTTATGCAACACAAGTTTCAAAGGATCTCATAGAGCTCGAATTGACTACCAACGATGCACAAGATAAACAAAAAATTAAAGAAGTTTTAAAGTAAGGAAAAACAAAAACATTTGTAACTATTTGACATATTTACTCTATTTGACTCAAAATATTATAAGGATTAATGAATACCAAAAAATTTAACATTGATAAGGCAACCAGAAATCACACAACACCGAGATTTTCAGACGAAGTCAGAAAACAACGATCTGACAAAATGAAGGAGTATTGGAGGAAAAGGATTGAGGCTCGAAACAAATTAAAAAGAAATTGAAGTATAGACCTAAATGATCCTATGAGGTCGCAAGCAAGGAAAAAGCAAAAACATTTGGTACTATTTAATTCAAACTATTATAAGGATTAATGAATTGAATAAAGAGAGTAATCCTTGATAATTGGAAAACTTGTACAAAATTATTGTTATCACTAGAAGAATGTTGGCAACACTTGAAAGTAGCTCATGAACTCTATTTACACAATTATCTCAAAACACACACTAATCAGTTATTATCACACAAGAAAATCAATAAAGAAACAAACAGTTCAATAGGTTCAACTAATAATGAATATTGTCATAACAAGATTATCATGAACTTTCAATTATCCTGAATTAAAAGTGTAATAAGACATTTGAATGTAATGACCAATAAAGCATACGCATACATGCATACAAGATTATCATTGTACAGAACTAATCAGTCAACTGTCAATAGGTCGATCAATAATTTAATAATAAGTGTCCAGTCTGTTCAATAACTTAAAAAGAAATGTCTAATAAACGGTTAACACACTCAATAACAAACTGAATACTAACAAAGCACAAGGTCTAACACGGATTTTATCAATCACAATTATAGCACTATGTATACTGCAAGAGTAAAGAATTATTACAGTCTATTATCACATTTGAACATCCGAATTACAACTGACTTCCGTCTGACATGAACAGCCGCTTTTATAAGTTTATTCGCACTATTTCCAGATAGTACCAGAGAGTTCTCATTCCAGATATTTCCATCAAAACAAAACATTATCTCAGAAATGCTTGAACATACGAGAAACCCATTTGAGACATGAGAGCAAAAGAGACGCATGATGAGATATAGAAACAACAAGTGCTTGCTTGAGATAAGGCAAGAGGCAATTAACTATTCCTTTGCTATAGCTTTGCTACTCCTGAGATAAGGCGCTGCCATGCCGGAAGTCATTTCCGGTTAAATTATTATTGAAATGTACAAAAACATGTGTTTCTTTGGCATTTGAACATTAGTTGACTACTGTAATACAAAGACCAAAGACTTTTAAATATAGATATAGTGTAATAGAGTACTTCATTATTGGGAAACTGTACCAAATTATAAAAATATAAACAAAATTGACTTTTGTCTGAAATACTGTAGTACAAAAAATTAAATTAAATGTTTTAAATTAATAAAACATTATTCAATTTAAAAACATTAAATAAATTTAAAAAAATTAAATTAAATGTAGTACAAACAAAGTAATCCTGGATTCTTGGGGAACATTAATAACATATTAACATGTACTGAAACAAGAGTGTTTCATTACATTTTGACTTCAATACTGTGACACAGCAAATATTAGTACGGTACAACTAACAAAGATAAGGCCTTTTTACAGTACAGCGTTAATACTAGTAGTGCCTATTAAAGCTAATAGTAGCATTTAGTTACATTATTTGGTTTGATTGCCCTCGAAAACTATTTGGAGTAGGCTCTCCAAATCGCATTATTGAAGTGCCAGATTAGAGAGATTTTACAACAAAACATAGTACTGCAGTATTCATATAACTTGGCAGCGTGTAGAAGATGGGAAGACTGGCTACATCTGAACTCAACTGCTGCCAAGTTATATGAAAACTACAGTACGTACTTAGATTTGGCTAGTGGCTAGTATTTGAATGTATTTCAAGACTGTAACTACTGTGGTAGGTCCACCAATCCACCATTTATAACATCATTCTATCATCATAAACCTCATTACCCACGCATAAGTTTATGAGTCATGTTTTTCTACGCCCATATGAGTCTTGAGACTTGTGCGTGAGTAATAAGGTAATTAATTACACAAAATATCCAAGGCTAAACGAAATCGAACTCGATCACAGCTAGTGAGAGTGTTATCAAAGACAAGCGTTTCAACGGATTACGCCACCGTGGTTGCCAAGTCTCAAGACTTATGTGGGCTTCAAAACAAAATGAACGAATGAAAGAAAAAATATGTAGTTCAAGAAAAACTGTCGAGCTACAGGCTGAATGTCAAGTAAGAAAGAAGGATGTTGACAGATTTTCACGCATTGCTGGTGAAGGAAGAAGAGAGGGAGTAAAATATTGACTTGAAACATTTTGTGTATTAGGAAGGCCGGTAGTTGGTGACGCTCACTCGCACGCACACTCACACACACACGCAGAGCATATAGGTCACTTCCTGACTGCTGTGAGCCACTTCCTGGTGTTATAGTACAGTACAAAGTACACCATTGCCTCTTCTCCTCTCCGCTCCTCTAATCACTCCTCTCCACTCCTCATCGCTACCAAACTCACCAGCATAGCTCTTCCACCCACTACTAATATCCTCTCTCCTTGTTTATTCAGCCCGCCGCTCAAGCAATCTAACAACAAAATACCTTGTAGGCTATAAGAGTGCGTATAATACAAGCTGTATGCCTTTGTTGAGACAGTCAATACAAAGTGTTTATTATAGAATGCTCGATTTAAATATTATTTGAACAATATTCAATTGAAAGATTTAGTAAAATTTGACTAGTAATATCATATTACTTGTAGGCCAGTCCAAGAACAAAATACAAGCCGTATTCCATTAGGAAATAAGTGGATATAATAAAAGTTGTTAGCCTCTGTGTTTACACAAAGTTTGTGAAAAAATGCTTGATTTAAATGTTATTTGAACAATATTCAATTGAAAGATTTAACAATATTATTTGAATTGTAATATATTACTAACTTGTAGGCCAGTCCAAGAACAAAATACAAGCCGCTTAGCCGTATTCCATTAGGAAGTAAGTGGATATAATAAAAGTTGTTAGCCTCTGTGTTTACAAAAAGTTTATGAAAAAATGCTCGATTTAAATGTTATTTGAAAAATATTCAATTGAAAGATTTAGTAATATTATACTACTTGTAGACCAGTCCAAGAGCAAAATACAAGCATTATTGCTGTAAGTGTGCGTATAGTACAAGTTGTAAGCCTCTTTTGAGACAGACAATACAAGGTGTTTATGTAGAATGCTCGATTTAAATGTTATTTGAAAAATATTCAATTGAAAGATTTAGTTTATTATTTGAGTTGTAATATTATATTACATGTAGGCCAGTCCAAGAACAAAATATAAGCCGTATTCCATGAGGAAATAAGTGGGAATAAGCGGATATAATACAAGTTGTTAGCCCCTGCTGAGCTAGACGATACTTATGAAACATGCTCAATTTAAATTTTATTTGAGCAGTATTCAATTGAAATATATGATAATAGTAGGCCTATTTATACACGATTTTTATGAAAAATGCTCGATTTGAATGTTAATTGAACAATATTCAATTAAAAGATAAACATAAGCTATGCTTACAAATATTTGGACTCTTGTAAAAATTGAGTAATAGAGACAGTTTTGGGCTGTAAGCCTGTTGTTTCTTTACAATAAGTTGTATTTTGTTTGTATCAATAAATAAAATAAATAAATAAACCACAGAATAACTACCAATTACTATGAATAATCATTTTCAGTATTCAATACTAATATATTGATTATTTTGGTGGTAATTTAATGAATTTGTTTAATTTAGTAGATCATTCTATTTTTATGAAGTAAAAAAGGTGCATTCATCATTATTTAATTGAAAGAAATACTAAAATTATAATTTTAACTGTCTATTATTAAGTTTCTGTAGCTGTAAGCTGTAAGTCAATCCTACAGACAGATACAAGCAGTATTTATTCAGGTGAATACAATAAATAAATCCTAATAAAGAGTTGTTAGCTTGTGTTGAGCCAGACAATACTCAGGGTTTATGAAAAAGTTGTTCGATTCAACTGTAATTTGTACGATATTATTTAATAATATAAAATAAAATTAATTCTTATACAAACTTTTATATAACAAAAGCCCAAATAACGAAATTCATTGAGTAAAGTTTTTTATGGTGTACTTTGGCATTGCAATCTTATCTTGAAAACAACTTCTCATTAAAGAAATCCACATATTTTTCAACTTTTTAATAACGTTCTCAATTAATCCAGGATTGCTATATCTATTAAATTCATTGGCCTTTGTCGTTTTGTAATCAAGTCAAATAATAATAAATATGTCAAACAATAAGACATCCTTTTGTACATTTCAGTACAGTAATTATTGCTTTCCCATAAACCACAATCATTTTTTTACGCACCGTACCGTAATTCAGCAAAGTGGTAATAAAGAAAATTTTTAGTACTTTTCAAATATGTTTTCCAATAATATATAGGTTTTCATCGGAAATATTAGTATAAAATAATAACAATATAAATAATATATTTTTCATGGGCTAAGTGCTGGTTTGCTAGCCCAAAGGTCCCGGGTTCGATCCCAGTTCTGACCGAAAGTTTTTACCTCGGGCCACTCCCGTGTTTCGGAGGACACGTTAAGCTGTCGGTCCCGGCTGCCTAAAAACAGTCGTTAAGTCACGTCAGAGGCCCTGAACTTATTCAGGTGCGACCTGATAACTCTGACACCAGACCTGAGCCAGCCAGGTCACACGATATTATTATTATTATTATTATCATCGGAAACAGAACAGACCAAGGTTTCACAAATCTGGCATTGCTTACCCTACCCACTTCCTCAAATGAGAATTAAAAAAATTATACAAAAAATAAAAATTAGTGTAATTGAAAAATTGAATAACTACTCACAGAAGCTTTTCCCGGGAATAGGAATGGGAGTACTCCAACCATTTTCCTGGACCAACCTGTAATGAAGAGAACACGTGATTAATTTTTATTCATTCCAGTGGTTCATCCATGATTTGCAACGGGATGTTTTCAAATTAAACATATGATACATGAATTTCAACCGCCAATGCCAATACAGTTCCAAAATGGGAATTAGGAGCTGCAATATTGATACGGAACAAATGTGTTGCTTTGGCTTGTGACGCTTTTTTGCATCGTAGTGACGTATCAGCAGTTCTAGACGCTTACTGCACCGAAACACATTTAAAAAAAAATAAAAGTACCTACCCATAAGTGAAATTTAAACATTAATAATTTTGAAAAGTCGGAAAGGAAAATCTAAAAATGTGTTTCGAGGTGCACTGAATCGAGTTCAGCTTTGTACCAAATTTATTGTTTGAAATCGTTGCCGTTTTTGTGAAATCCGTAAGACTGACATCTCTAGAAAATTCAATTGTAACATTAATTCCCACAATGAGTAACTATGTTTATTTGAATGTTATGGAGAAGATTCAATAATGAATCACTTCTTTTTGCTGGTGGTGCCTCACTGTAAAATTTAATATTTGAACCTTTGGAAGTTTCTCCCAAATACTGTAATTCAATTTTAACATTAATTTCCACAATGAGTAACTATGTTTATTTGAATGTTATGGAGAAGATTCAATAATGAATCACTTCTTTTTGCTGGTGGTGCCTCACTGTTGAATTTCAAATTCAAACCGTTGTGAATTTCCATCAAATAATTAAATTGTAAAATTAATTTTCACAATGAGTAACTATGTTTATTTGAATGATATGAAAAATATTCAATAATTAATCACTTCTTTTTGCTGGTGGTGCCTCAATGTTGAATTTCAAATTTAAACCTTTGTGAGTTTCTCCCAACTAATTCACTTGTAACATTAATTTCCACAATGAGTAAGTATGATCATTTGAATGTTATCAAGAATATTGAATAAATAAATGTGTTATTCCTCGAAAATGACAATAAAAACACTATGAATGAATAATATATAATATTTATTCAGCAAGTATTATATACATTACAAACATCATCATTACATATCACAACAATATATTTACAAATAGCATATAAAACTGCCTGAATGAGAGCCCCATAGGTAGTCCTGTTCGGGGTCCTTCTAAATTAATAATTATAAAATATATGAAAGAAATAAATGTTCTTACCAACAAAGTTAGTATAATGAATCACTTCTCTTTGCTGGTGGTGCCCACTATCAAATTTAAACCTTTGTGTGTTTCTCTCAAATAATCAAATTATAACATTGATTTTCACACGAGTAATCATGTTTTTAACTCAATAAAAAATATTAAATAATATCTGACACTCATTTCAAACTGTTCATATTTCACGCAGAAGAATACGATTTGGTAATACAGCAGCAGTTATCTATTTCCTTTGGCATTTTATCTTCGTTGATCCGTGTAAGGAAAAGATGAAGGAATGAGTTGGAGCAATAAGAATGTTTAGAATGGCGGGAGAGATGAAATTAAGGTCATAGGTTATGTAAGTTGGCACTACCGCTTCCTCCATTTACTTATTTCTTGCGCAACCCAGCCTCCTTGCTGACTGAGAGTCTGTAGTCCACCAGCTGAGGCTGAATTATCTCTACAAACCAAGCCATGGATTACTCTTTACGAATAACTTCAGAAGAAAAAATTTCTCGGACATGGTATGTGGTTGGACTATTTAAAAAAATTATATATCAATGAAATTACATTTGTAGGATTCAAGAGCGAAATCCTTTTTTATCTGTAGATTACGTCTTGGAGACTCCAGTTACGGACAAGTCAGATCAACAATAATCGTACAATATTATACACTAGTTACTGTATCAATTATTAGTTTAGGTGAGGCTTAATTTTGATGTGAAAGAAACTCTTGTACACTATAAAAAGCTTTATAAACGAAATATTTTTTTCAACGTTTTTAAAAATATTTCTATATTTTCAAGGCACTTTAAAAACTGCGGTAGCTTGTTACAGAGTTTCTTCCCAATATAACTAGGTTTTTGTTTGAATAAGCTATTTTTTTGTAGATTACATCTTGGAGACTCCAGTTAAGGAGCATAAGACATGAGACAAGTCAGATTAACAATTATACAATCTTATACACTAGTTACCATAATAATTACTATATAAATTAGTTTTGGTGAGGCTTAATTTTGATGGCAAAGGAACTCTTTTACACTGTAAAAAGCTTTATCAACTAAATATTTTTTCAATTGTTTTTCAAATATATTTCTATATTTTGAAAACTCTTTAAAAACTGTGGTAGCTTGTAGTTTCCTACCAATATAACTAGGTTTTTGTTTGAATAAGCTACTTTTTTGTAGATTACGTCTGGGAGACTCCAGTTAAGTCAGATCAACAATTATACAATCTTATACACTAGTTTCCATAATTACCGTATCAATAATTAGTTGAGGTGGGGCTTAATTTTGATATGAAAGGAACTCTTTTACATTATAAAAAGCTCCAACCAAATATTTTTTCAATTGTTTTTAAAATATTTCCATATTTTCAACTCTTTAAAAACTGCGGTAGCTTGTAGTAGAGTTTCCTACCAATATAACTAGGTTTTGTTTGAATAAGCTACTATTTTTCTTGCTGATGAAGCCTGCATGTAAGTGGGTAATGAGGTTAAATGATAATAACAATTATTGTTTAGTTTTGACAGATTGGTTTCTACTTTTTTACTAATTTGATGCCTAGTGTGATCGTACTCCCCATCGGAATTATACTATCATGTTATAAATGGTAGACTCGAAGTTTAAGGTAGGTTCCAAACCAACGGGTAAGTTATAATCCTATTTTGAACCAGAATTTATTGAAATTGAGCATCAGACATGCATTCAAGTGAAATTGAAGGACCAATTTTACTTCAGCCACATCATATTATAAATAAAAAATCTGTCAAATTATGAAGAATCTGATTTGAAGATTTCCAACAATACTTGAGACATTTCTTACTACATTGAATTTATAATTGATCTAGTATGATTGCTAAAGATGATTGTTGTATGATTGTTTGATGATTGCTAGTATGATTGCATTTTCAGGCTCGTATTTATGATCCCAGCTTCGACCTTTTTCATCAGAAGGGAGACTTGAAAAGTCTCTTTATGTAAAGGTTTTCCTACCTTGACCTACCTATCTTGAGGATTCCTTATCTCAAGAGAAACTTAAGAGCCTTCATCTAAAGGTTCTTCAAATCTCCTCTGAGTTGAGGAAGAATTCAAGTAGTTCATAAATATGGGCCTCATTTTATTTAAAATAAGCCAAATTTTAATAAAATCAAAATTTTTACAATGTTGGCCAAGAACATAAGGGGATAGACTTTCTAGGGAAGTGTTTTACTAGCGCCCTTTTACATTTTTTTATTTTGCCTTTTTGGTGTTTCATTTTGGCTTTTGGCATTTTTTGTGTTTTTTCGGGGTTTGGTTTATTTTTAGACTCATTTCACTATCAGCCACTTTTTGGGTATTTTATTCCATAATAAAACTCTAAATTTCCACTTTTTGTCTTTAATAGTGGATTACTTGTGCTTTCAGTCTTTTTTGTGTTTTGCAACGGATTTTGGCCTTTAATGGTGTATTTTTGGACATTTGAAAACTTTTTAAAACTTAATTTCGACGTTTTTTCGGTGTTTCATTTTGGCGCCCTAAGCAGATGCCCACTATGTCCGTTATAAACCCAAGACCTGATCTACAGATGTATCACTGTTCATTTCTATGCCTCTACTGATGTATCATTAAAAACAAGTTCAACTCGCATAATTCACTCAAAAATCTTCATCCTAACCTGAGCTGCGCATCTGAAAAAGTGCATAAAAGTGAGTAGAGCCACCAAACCAGAACCAGCAGATACTTTTAGGTCACCGGGAAAGACCTAGTACAGGAACATAGCAGTCATAATATACATTATTCAACTGTTTACATTCTGGAACCAGTTTCAGTGGAGTGTAATTATCTAGTTACAGTGGTAGAGTTGTAGGTAAGTCACCGGTCAAAGCCGGAAAGCCGGTGCAAGATCGTGAATTGGTCGGCAGACAGGTTACTTCAACACACTTATCAGGCAAAATCGAGCTTCCTTAAGCCTAATAAGTCTCCTAAGTAGCGTGGGATATGGTACTTAAAATGCTGGGCGTTTGAAAAATAATATTTTGAGCAAAGCTATGTTAAAGATAACAATATAATGCTAAACTCAAATCAAATAAAATCATACTATTGCCAATAAAATACAGTGATACAAATAAATAAATAAATAAATTATTTTTCCTTTTTTTAATCTCCGGAATTACCAAACGAAATTTAAAATGAAAATTATAAAATGAATTATTTTCCGAAAATAGAACAAACCATTTTCACCCTTTGCTTCGTTGTGGTTTCAGATTGAAACCACCTTTTCATTAAATTTTTCTCATTTTTGTGGCTGTTCACAAACATTCAACACACATGGATATGTTGGCAAAACTGTATTTTTCCCGGGCGAATTTTTTATGGTGTTGTCCATCCTGGAGTAATCAGTTATCAGACAGGATGCTGCCACATGTCACAGATTTACAAAAGTATGGCTATAATGAATGTTCCGTGCTCTGTTTATATTTTTCATCCTGCTAAATCTTGGTGAGTATTTTATTCTTCAACACTCTATGCATCTGTTTGCTCTATAGCATCTTTATTTTAGAGCAGGCAGATGCATAGCATATTGAGGTTAGATTTATCGATATCTTCATAATGCTTTGTCTTTTTAATGCTAACCTCAACACTTCATTTTTTTCTTCATTTTCTCAGAGGATGAAGCCCACATAAGTCCCTGTGCGTGGGTAATGAGTTGGATGATGGTGATTGATGCGCTGGACCTACAGTTTTAGGTGGGTTCCGAAACACCCGCAACTGATTTTACAGCAGAGAACAGTATCTTTTTGCTGGCCAATCTAATTGGTCACCCTTGCAAAGAGTGCCCAGGAGAACGCAGCTTATCTCTATCTGATTGGACAGATACCTGCTACGACTCACGGCTATCACTTCCCTATATTATAGAACACTAGCATGTTACCCGATTCAATTGAATCTGGATTACTAGAATGTGTATAAACCTATATCAACAAAATTAATTTTAGATCGATAGATAGTTTGTTCTCAAATAAATAAATTACAACAAAAGAACATTTCAATGTCTTACAGCTATTGGTAGTTGGAAGAAACAAATTAAATATAAGCTATATAGAAACTAAATAAAGAATACAAAATTATATTATTTACTGAAAGAATTTTTAAGAACATACATTCCAGCACACAAGGCACACTTATAGTCCCTTTTTCATATCCTCTTATTCTTCTATTTCTTCTTCTTCTTTTCTACCTATTTATCTTCTCCTTCTTCAGTCTTGTTTTTCTTCTTCTCCTCCCCCTTCTTCTCCTTATTCCGTCCTCTTATTCTACTTCTCCTCCTTCTCTTTTTACTATTATTCTCCTTCTTTTTTTCTTCATCTTCTTTCCTCCTTTTTCTTCTCCTCTTTCATTTTTAGATAGATTTATATATAGTTGGAGAACAAGGATAGAGAAGAAGGAGCGATGCTTCTTCTCCTACTAATTTAATTTTTAACACCCACAACATTTCCGAAGTTCTGAAGGTGCGTCACCTATTCTTTGTCATCGAGTCATAATAAATTAACATTGCTTCTAGCCAATCAGAAACGAAGACAGTGTCTGAACTTTGAAAAGGCCCTGTACACTGACTTGAGCGTTGGTTCAGGTAAAGGGAACTAGCAAGCGATATCATTTGTTAGTTCCAGGAAGAGATCAGATCCTCAGCCGCTCTGCGGTCCTTGAGACTTCTTCCTGGAAGCCAACTACAGCATGGCGGCTGATCTCTTCCTCCTGCAGAGCGGAGCCGAGATCTCTGTCTCAGTTTCTATCTCTCTCTATCGCATTGATACGAATACACCCACTCACTTCATACATTTGCTGCTTCCTCACATGGTCGTGCCATCTTCAAATCTTTGGATCACTACCTCTTTAAAACTTTTACACTGTAACAATCCATTACATGCTTACATGTTCACTGTTACATGCTCACAGGGAATGAAATGAAATGTTTTTTTTTCTCTTTGTGCTTCTTCACATCATGTTTGTCTCATCTTCAAATATTTGGACCTCACTCTTAGTTTCTGCCTCTCTCTATCGCATTGGTACGAATACACCCACTCTCTTCATATTTGCTGCTTCTCACATGGTCGTCCTATCTTCAAATCTTTGGATCTTACTATCTCTACAACTTTAACACTAACATTCCATTCTTTGCTCACATCTTTACGCCATCTTTTACTCCTGATTATATATACAGCTCATAAGCCAATTATTATGTTAAATAAATGAGAAGAAACCTCTAAACATAAATTGATTGTATGAGATGAGATGTTGTGGTATTTCTCCATAATAAAAGAAAAAGACAGTGATGTTGTCAATACCACTTATATTTTAAAACTTTACATTAAAAGAACCTAGGTTTCATGGCATAACCTGCCACATCCTCAGTACAGGTTATGCCATGAAACCTAGGTTCTCATATAATGCAAAGTTTTAAAATATAAGTGGTATTGACAACATCACTGTCTTTTTCTTTTAACCTCTAAACAGGCTATGCCTTAGGCCCTATACTCTTCTTGAAAATAATAGATACTATAAAAATTTATTAAGTACATTTATTCATGTATTTTTATTATGATGATCAAAATGTAATGTACTAAAACACATGTTTTTTCAAGAGAATAAAAATATATTCTATTCTATATTCTACATGTTGACTGTTTCATGTTCACAGGGAATGAAATGAAATAAATGTTTGTTTTCTCTTAGTGCTTCCTCACATCATGATAGTCTGATCTTCAAATCTTTGGACCTCACTACTACTTTTCAACTGTTAGACCTTTTAGGCTGCATGGAATGGAATGAAAAATCTTTGTTTTCTCTTTGATAGTAGTCTCGTTATAGTTTGATAGTTTCCTAACGATAGTCTTCTGCGAATCTATGCATTTTCACTGTACCATACCACACACCATTTTTGCAACTTTTACAGCATTTACATAGAATGAGAAACTCTTTGGTACATCATAATAGTCTCATCTGTAAATCGTTACATTATTACTGTACCATACTGTTATGGGTTCTAATGCTGGCAACACTTGAACGTAGCAAATTCAGGGCCCCCCTTTTCATGAGTATCACCTTTTATTGCAAGTTTGATCCCCCTTTTGGTTCAGGGTCCCAGTCTAGGGAATACTATACAACCAGACACTAAATAAGTAATTATCACAAAAGAAAATCAATAAAAAAATAGACAGTTAAGCAGGCCGAGTGGTCCGCTCCCAAACCCAACCTTTTTTCCCCATTTACTGTCAGTTACTCAATTACAAGAGCTATTACAGCTTGAAAAATGGGGGGGGGGGAGCGAATTGGGATTTCGCTGACCTTTTTGAAACGAATAGACGAAAGATTGGGAAAACAAGATGGAGAAGAAAAAAAGGGAGAAAAGCTGGAAGATATAAGAAGAAGGATTATAAGATGAAATTAACAAACACAATAAAACGAAGGACGATAAGAAGAACAACAAGAAGGAGAAGGACAAGGAAAGAAGGAGGAGGAAAGAAGAAAGAATATGATTGGGCAAAATAACTTGCATAATACAAGGATGTGGTTGGTGAAGGAGAACGTTAAGGAGGAGGAGGAGGAGGAGGAAGAAGAGAAGGTGGTGGAGGTTAAGGAGGACATCGAAAAAAAGAAGTAGAATAAAAAGGAGAAGAAAAGAAGAATCAGGATATATAAATAAATTATCGCCTTTATTAAGGACGGAGTTGGGACTTATGGCCTCCTCTTTCACTAGACCCAGGAGAAGTAGAAGAAGCAACTTTTTTTCGGAGGATGAAGCCCACATAGGTCTGAAACTGTAGGTCTGAGACCTGTGCGTGGGTAATGAATTGGATGATTGTGATTGATGAGTTAGACCTACAGTTTTAGGTGGGTTCCGAACCACCGGGAAGTGATTTTACAGCAGGGAACAGTCTTTTTTGCTGGCCAATCCAATCGGTTACCCTTGCAAAGGGCGCTCAGGAGTTTCGTAGCTTATCTCTGATTGAACAGATACCTGCTACGGCTCACGGCTATCACTTCCCCAATGATGAGTCTTGATGAGACAGAGTAACTTGCATAATAGGAGGAGGAGAAGATTGAGGAGAAAGAGGTGGAGGAGATTATGGAGATGAAGGAGGACAACGAGAGGACGAAGAAAAAGAAGACTGAGAAGAAGAAAAAGTAGTAAAAGGAGAACAAGGAAGAAGATGTGAAGGAGTAACTTGCATAATCCAATCGCTATATATACTCTTTGTGTAATTTTTCTTTTTCCCATCTTCTTCCCCAACATATCAGGTATCATATGCTTAAATAACATATATAGTACGACATATATACACAGATATAATAATATAAGGATACAACAGAACATAGATATAATAGAAGTACACAATCGAATAATAAATTCTAGCAATCACTCGTTAGGTGCCCGATTCGATCCATGTACCCATTCCAACTCAGTGCAAGATGCAGAAAATGACCTGCATAAGGGGGCCACTAGTGCTGTATAGTAGGCCTAAACAAATGACGCAACATCCATGAGAAGCTATAGGAACAGGTAGTGGGCGCTGAATTATATAATGGGGCACAGAGCAGCAAACAACAGACAGGAACGGTGAGAAACCTCTCCATCAATCTCTCTCATTCTCTCTCTCTCTCTCTCTCTGTCCCAGAGAGAATGTGGGCCACAGACAGCCATCGGTTGGGTAATTTCCCCCTCGAATGGAAACCAAACCGGGAAACAAGGAAACACTATTAAAACAGGCGTTAGATCAACTGAAATAGTGACAGGCCCCAGCTAATATTATGTAGGAGGAGGAAAAGTACTAGAGGATGATGAGAAAAAGAAGAATAAGGAGAAGAAATAAACAGAATGAGAAGTGGGAGGAGGATGAGGTGGAAAGAAGGAAAATAAGTGAAAGAAGAAAAGTAGTTTTCTCACACTAATGATATTATATAGAACACTAGCAGTTTGCCCGATTCAATTCTTTTTAAATTTTTAAATTGAAATTGAAATTTATAGCCAAACAACAAAAATAAACATACAACGCAAACTTGAATTAGAATAAAAACGAAAAATACATAAGCTTGTAAACATAAACAAGTTCACATGACATAAATTATTACAAAGACAACAGCAGCAAAATTAAAACTTGCTCGCTATGGTGGGAGTCATTATTCTAGGTTTATAATATGTATCTTCTGTAAATGTGATTTTTGATAATTGAGAGAATATTATGTGATCATTATTGTACGCTATTTAAATAGAGAGAAGAATGAAAATCCACATGAAAAACAAACAATAGATAAATGCATTTTTTATAGACACCAAATCATAAAAATCATAGTGAAAGCTAACTATACATAATATGAGATGAAGTCAATGCTATTCGAGAAAAGTTAAATCTTGAAAGAAGTGACAGCATATCCATTCATTAAATTTAATCAGGATTTCTAGAATGTATAGGCTAAAAACCTATATACAAATAAGTTTTAGTCTCTATTTTTCATATGCTCTTATTCTTCTCCTTTTCCTTCCCTTTCATCTTCTCCTTCCGTCTTCTTATTGTTATTCTTCTCCTCCTCCTCATTCTTCTCTTTTTATTATTATTCTCCTTCTTTTTCTTCTTTCCTCCTTTTTCTTCTTTCCTCCTTTTTCTTCTCCTCCTCCATGTTTCTCATCATTCTTCTTCCTCTCCTCCATCAATCCCTTACACTCCATGAGTTTCGTCGACAGATAACAGCAATTAGCAGTTTATTATATAGGATAATATAGCATTATGTGGACCACAGACATCCATCGTCTGTCCTCACCCCATAAAAACATTTATAAACCTTTTTTCCAGGGTCGATTAAGAATTTCGGGGGATTGTCTCCAAACCCCCCCTTCCCCCCACCCAGGGATCGTTCCCAGCGGAATTATGTACGCGTTTATTATTAAGATACGATAAATATGGTGTATCATCGTAGCAGGATACAGAAGCGATATTAGGTTCACTTGAACCTGTTGTCACTGGAGATAGAGGGTATGAATTCTATTGGCTTCACTTAAATAATTATCTCAGAGACCAAGGAAGATTGGCTGACATACAGGAACAGAAACTGAGGCAAAGGAAAGCTAGAGGTTACAAGAATATTCCTCAGGGTATCGAGGGACGGGAAGCCACAGTAAAGATAGGAAGAAAGGAAGCAGGTAATGAAATAACACCAATACAATGTGAAGCACCAAGAAATAAGAAATAACAATGAAAAAGGTAAGAAATTCGAGAAAATATGCCTCTAAACCTTGATTGAAGGAGTTTGAAACATCTCCTACAATATTTATAAAGGTGAGTACCCCAGTGGCGGATTTACGGGTGGGGGGGGGGGGCTTTCGGGCTGAAGCCCCCCAAAACCTCCAAAAGGTTTTTTGGAAGAGTGTAAATTTTTTACCAATATAATCTGTTTGAAGCTCGTAAAATATCCATTAGCAAGAATTACCTAATTCCACTACTAAGTCATCAATTGTATGAAATCCGTTAACGTTTTAATACTGTATAATGTCCTATCTTTTCTTTCTTTTTGAGGATGAAGCCCACATAGGTCTGAGACCTGTGCGTGGGTAATGAGTTGGATGATGGTGATTGATGAGTTGGACCTACAGTTTTAGGTGGGTTCCGAACCACCGGGAAGTGATTTTACAGCAGAGAACAGTGTCTTTTTTGCTGGCCAATCTAATCGGTCACCGTTACGAACAGGACCTACGAGAACGCAGATTTTTGTACTTTCTGAATAGAAACAGTATTTGCTGAATGTGCACCTCTACCCCCCCTACCCCCCCCCCCCCCCTCATCATCAGTAGCTACTAGCCACCCCCAAAAAAATTTCTGGATCCGCCACTGGAGTACACAATGAAAACCTTGATTGAAGGAGTTTGAAACATCTTCTACAATATTACTAAATGTGAGTACACAATGGAAAAGCAAGTAAACTATGAGAAATTGCATATTTCATAATATAAAATATAATTCACAACACAAACTCATAGAAATAACAATGAATAAGGAATAAAATTTGAGTAGATATGCCTCAAAAAATAATACCTTACGAAAAATTTGATTGAAGGAGTTTGAAAGATCTTCTACAATATTAATAAAGGTGAGCACACAATGGAAAAGCAAGTAAGCTTTGAGAAATTGCATATTTAATAATATAAAATAAATCATTTACAATTCAAACTGATAGAAATTACAATAAATAAGGTATAAAATTTGAGTAGATATGCCTCAATAATTAATCCCTTCCGAAAAACGATTGGAGGAATAGGAATACCTTGAAAACATGAGTACAAGTTAAAAATTGATTGCTTTGTTCAAGTTATAAAATAATTTAAACAAAAACTCATATAACTAAAATTATGTCTTAATACGTGAACATGGATCTCATCAGTGTAACAGTATTTATTTCAAAGTAAGGCTAATCCGGAAAATATTCTCAGCTTGGAAACATACGGGTTTCTAGAACGTGACATAAGTTATGTCTAGATTTAATTTAATAGTTCATTAGCTACTTTTCGTATCCATCTTCCCCTTCTCCGTATTCTTTCTTCTTCTCCTTCTTCTTTCCGTCATATTCTTTTCCTCTTCTCCTTATACATCTCCTATCTCTTTCCATCTTCTCTTTCTTCCTCTTCTCCTTTTTATCCATCACCTTCTCCTCTTTTTTCTTTACTTGCATATAAATAATTTTCATTTTAGTCAAGTGCTAACTTGATTTTAATTTTTAGTCACAAGGAGCGCTAAAGTTTCGACAGAGGACAACAGCAAGACGTTTATATAAAAGATAAATGAATTGGAATTTAAAAAAAATACTATTTGACACATTCATAAGAATTGAAAGAATGCAAAAAAGATTTTACACTGACAAAACTGCACTTAGAAAAACACGCGTGTAACTATTACGACCATAACCAATTCAGTTTACGAGGAAAACACAGACTGCACTCTCTTCACAAGTCAAGATTTATTACTTTCAGATAAAAATTATTGTGCCACTTCCTCCTTTATGTTCATCGGTATTGTTATCCGTGGAACAATTATTATGCAAGTAAGAAAAGGGAGGTGCAGCTCAAGGCTGAAGTCAAGCGACAAGGAAGTCCCACGAGGAAAGGAATATTTTCCGGCAAGGAAGGGAATTTTTTCCGGTATGTTGGTCACATTGCGCCAAGTCATGTGATCGTTTCTTGACTGTCAGTCTGTCACACGGAATGAATGCCGCAAAAGAAAATATGATAATCACAAATGACGGTGACAAAGTAGAAATTGTACTAATTGATGGTATTTGGGAGAACTCGCACCAAGAAGAATGTCGACTTCAGAATTCGGGTGGTTCGGATTCCACCTGGAATGTGGCTTCACCATAGGGCGTTTTCACACACACCGACACGGCGCCGGCACGACACCGGCACCGGGCGCCGATATCGTCACGACATCGTTGAAGCATTTCACACTTACCGACACGGCATCTGGCTGTCGGTGAAGAACTAACCTTATTTTGCAGTGGGCGGCACAGTTCAAAACGGTACGATGGCTGATTACAACAGGAGGTTGTATTTGTTATATCTACGTAAAAGGCGCAGTCGTAATAGACAACTTTGGATTGACCAAATAATAAAAGTTTGCTATTTGGATGGCTTGTATTACACCTTATTTGATAAGCTAGTGACAAACCTAACAAAAATTTTTAATTTTTTTCGTATGAGTACTGTTAGGAAACTTTTGCCTATATATTAGTGAATTTAAGTGATGAAATAAAAAAACAAGACACTCGGACGAGATTGGCTTCTGTCTCTAAAGATTTTGTTCTTATTTTCTTCTATAGTTTTGTCCCATAAACAGGGCTCGGATTCGACTAATTCAATTAGGGTGACAACATCATACCTATCAGCCATCGTACTGTACCAGATGTTTTTTTTCAGTACCTAACCTCAAACTGTTGACAAAATGACCAAATTCTGTTCAAAACTATGGACGACACACAAGTGTCGGCACCGGCACCGGCGGGAGCAATGCTGCCAACGACATGCCGGCGCCGGCAGCCGGCTGCCGGTGCCGTGTCGGTGAATGTGAAAGCTGTTCCATTTGGCAGCATTGTATCTCGGTGTGTGTGAAAACGGCCATACTCTGGATCAATTTTTCAAGCCCCAAGTATATCCTACACGGGAAATGCATGCGTGTCCCCCATATATTAATAATTTTGGGTACTAAAGAGTCACACTAGTATTATCGTAAAATGATTCAATATCTTGTTCACCTGATAAATCTATGAATAAAATCATTGTATCATTAGCACACTCAACACTAGTTAGAAAGGGCGTCATGGAATATCCCACACAGGAAATGCATGTGGATCCCCCACTTATTAATGATTTTGGGTACGGTACTATAGAGTCGCACGAGGTTCCCCTGTTTTATCGTACAATTATTGGATATCTTGTTCACCTTATAAATCTATGAATAAAATCGTTGTACCATTAGCATACTAAACAATAGTTAGAAAGGGCGTCATGGAATATCAAGGAGAGACTGGCCCACTCCAAAATTGAGAAATTCAACTCAAATATTGATTACACTCTGGGGTTTTGTAGTACAGTAGTTTCATACGGTTTCTGTTAACTCTACTAATGCCACCCTTAATTGAAACTCGACAGAATCTTGCAAAAAACGGTCAACTCCTAAAAATTAAATATAATTATATACACATAGACACATGTCAAACTCTACTAATTCCACCTTCAATTGAAACTTTATAGAATCTTGCAAAAAAGAGACATTAACTTCTAAAAACTATATCCATTTTCGAAGATGTCATTCCAACGCAGCAGCAAGTTCAAATATTTCTATTGCTCCACCTTGATATCAATCATTACCACTTCCATTTTATGAACAAAGCATTATCTCATTAATTAAATACCGTGCATACAATCCACTCATCACAAACTTGCCCACATATATCACAGACAGCAGGAAAAACCTTTCATAAAAATACAGTAGGCAATTGAATGGAAATTGGAGAGGAAAAATTTTAAAAATACAAGTACTGATCATAGAGGGTGAAAATGATTGACAGGTGAATATTGTTTATCGATTCCCAAACTAATAAGCTATAAGTTAGCACTTGAGCACACTTCCAAAAGGGTCGTGTATGAACCTAAATCACTTCCCGGTGGTTTGGAACCCACCTAAAAATGTAGGTCCAACTCACCAATCACCATAATACAATTCAATCCAATTATGGGAAGTGATAGCCGAGTGCCATCAGATAATTCCAGCGATACTGTTCGCCGAGCATGTTCGGTTGGTGGAGACGTGGCTAAAGGCTTTGACTCGAAAATTTTTGGCCAGGAAGTGAGTAGAAATATTATTTATTCATAACTAGAATTGACTGAAAGTCGTTGAATTTACTATAAAAAGTTAATATTTACAACGCAGATCGTTATGGAACAATAAATCCAACAGTTTATTTTTTTGTTATTTTACAAAGACAGGGTTATCTATTCAATAAAACGAAAGCAGAACTAAATTCAAATATTCGAATAAATAAAAACTTTAAATAAATGGGAAGTGTTTTATTATAATTTATAAGAAGTGATAGCCGCGAGCCGTAGCAGGTATCTGTTCAATCAGAGATAAGCTACGAAACTCCTGAGCGCTCTTTGCAAGGGTGACCGATTGGATTGGCCAGCAAAAAAGACTCTGTTCCCTGCTGTAAAATCACTTCCCGGTGGTTCGGAACCCACCTAAAACTGTAGGTCCAACTCATCAATCACCATCATGCAATTCATTACCCATGCACAGGTATCAGACCTATGTGGGCTTCATCCTCCGAAAAAAAAACTTAAAATTGGCAACTTGAAACTATAACAACTAAGCTTATTCCATCATATCTATGAACAGCTTATGATGACGCTGATTTAGTCACGTATTTCCACTAATCTACAGGTGAGTATGTCCACCAACAATAACCTTCTCCATATCTATTAGTTTTACATTTTTTCCCCACCAAATTCTACACATAACAAACAACATAGAATGAGCATCATTATGGGGCACTGAAAACAAACCTAGAAAAACAAGAGGATTGTTTCAAACGATAAAAAGCACCATTATGTATAGCAGAAAATAAAGAATAACAAAAAAAAGGAGTCTACATTTGCAAAGCACACTCCAGAATATTAACCACACCTATTGTGACATAATCTCTAATGAAATAGAGGTTTTAGTTTAGCATAGAACACATTCGAACCGAATTAAATCTACGAGTGCAAATAAATACTGTTACGGTTTCTATCACTGAAATAATGCTGGAACACTTAAAAGTAGCACTCGAATTTTATTTAACTTACACAATTAACTTAGAACACGCACTAATCAGTTATAATCACTCAAAAAATTCAATAAAGAAACAAACAGTTCAATATCGTTCAACTAATAATGAATTTACTATATCACTATGCAAAAAGCAATTACTAACTGTCAATACGCCAATTTAATAATAATAGGTGTCCAATAATCTGTTCAATGACTTAAAAAGAAATGTATAATTAACGGTTAAAACACTTAATAATAAACTAAGCACTTAAAAAGCACAATTGTCACGGGCTATTATTAATCACAATTACAGCACTGAATCACAAAAGCACTGAGTATATAGCCGCAAACTGTCACTTGGGAATGAACGTTTTTGAAATATGAATAACAACTGACTAACTACCCTTTATATGAGTTTGTACCATTCCAAGAAGTTCTTGATCTTTCAATCAAAACATATAAAATGTCTAGCATAAACTCGAACATTCCACATGCCCATTTGACATATGAGAGTTAGAGAGACGAAGAGAGGAGAAAGATAAACACAGAAAAAGTGCACATTATCAATTGTAACCGGAAGCACTGTTGACATAATGTGACACTGATAAATGTACCCCTCAGATAAGGCGCTGCCATGCCGGAAGTCATTTCCGGCTCGCCGTTATAATGCAATATGACGCCCTAAACTGAGAAATCAAAGTCTAGCTCAACTACTGTAATATAGTTTTTTTTTGAGGATGAAGCCCACATGGGTCTGAGACCTGTGGGCTTCATCCCTGTGGGTAATGAATTGGATGATGGTGATTGATGAGTTGGACCTACAGTTTTAGGTGGGTTCCGAACCACCAGGAAGTGATTTTACAGCAGAGAACAGTCTTTTTTCCTGGCCAATCCAATCGGTCATCCTCACAAAGAGCGCCCAGGATTTTCGTAGCTTATCTCTGATTGAACATATACCTGCGTTGATCGTAGTTGAACAGAATATGTCTTTTTAAGATGGTTTTTCAAATTTGATGGATTGGACCTCTTAAAACCTATTGAAGTAATCAGAACATACTAGATACGTCTACACTCATGTATCAAGAGTCTAGATTGCTCTACGAGAACGCTCTATTGCAATGTCTCCGTTTGGACGGGCGCTAATTTAATGAGCTGTTTACTGCATCATGTTGCACCTTGCAGATAGAAAACTTCAGGACTTTCCAATATTCAAACTTATTAAATACACAATAGACAATGGGTGCTTGCACAGTGGAGCATTCCATAATCAATGACATCACCATCGCAAAATCAAACACATGCTGTGGAATGGTGTATCACACATTGGGGCAGCGTGAAAAAATTCATTCCACAGCATATGCTTGATTTTGCGATGGTGGTAATTCTTGAGTATTGAATGCTCTACTGTGCAGGCACCTAAATTTATTTTGGTTTCCGTGTACACATTGCAGGCGCATACAAACTGATACACTTATTCCAATAGAGCGCACTTGTGGATCAATCTACACTCTTGCTACATGAGTGTAAACGCGCATAGATTTAGTCTATCACAACACTCATAGCTCTAGTTTATTAGCGCGACTTGTCTAGATAAGTGCCTCTTGAAAGGGTCAATTAATTATAGCTTCTATTCCATACGCCCCTTTTTGGGCTGAGCGTAGGGTGCCAGGAGAAGGGGTTGAACTTCACCGTGTTGCACCTAAGAGATGTTATAACAGTAATTTTTTATTTACACCCAAGTTTATAATAAATTTTACAATGTTTCTAGCATTCCCTTTAGTTTATTCACCATGGGTTTGAAAACGATACTCTGATCCACTACCACCTGTTGAGAGCTTTTGCTTGGGGAAATAAATAAATAATTCATATTGTGACAACGGGACAAACAACATGTAGGCCTACTCAAATTCCAACTAATGATGGAATGGGAACATACTTCTATGATAGGTTATGTTTACAAAAATGTTGAGCAAATCAAATTCATCAATGTTTACATTAGCTTATTTAATGATTTATATATACCAGAGATTCTAGAGTAGATTAGATGGAATGAATATCAAATAGAAATAAATTTCTTAGGAACTCTAAAAAATTGAGCATACCCACAGTTTCCAAAAAGTTGTAAGTTAACTATTTGAGGTTGGAAAAGTTTCGGTCTCTTCGCACGCAATGTAGCGGTGATTCTTGCAAGACCTCATCAAATAATAGTCCAATTATGGATACAAAGAGTACAAACTAGCCTAATGCAAAGTTATTACTAATTGTTTTGATGAATCATCCTAAGAAACACAAAAGCAAGATACGGTACCTTTTTTAGATGATAGAAGTTTGTCCAAGAAAGAATGTTGTTGTTCACTTATAATCCATGGAATCTGTGAGCACTTGAGCAAGTTTTAATTGATAAATATTGTCACAAAAAGAACTTACAGTTCAACAAGTGAACTGCTCTATCCAAAAAACAGGGTTAATCCTAATTTTGTTTTGACACTGATCACACGCGAGATCGTCTGTCGAATTCACTTTTTTCAATTGAAAAAAACTAAGGAATAGAAGAATACATTGTCACTTCACTAATTTATCCCCACTAGCTAATAATTGTAAATCACTGAGCAATTATTTATCAAATTTGAAGTACTAGAACACAACTGGGATTCTTCAACAATGAAAGTTTTGAACTACGAACCCAGCTGAGTTGAACTGGCCTTCCTACTGTAACAACAACGTACCGGTGTCTAGACAGTGTTACCAATCTCTTCCGCATAACAAAATTTCCCTGCGCTTCAGATTCTTCCCTGCTGTCGTGATTCTTTACCATTTCATTATGCAGCGTCAAAACTACACTTCCCATGTAAAATAACGAGCGTAAAAAATATTATGTAACACTAAAATAATAAAATAATAAGCTTCTTCACAGTGATAGTCGATGGAATAAGTAACCTACTTTTACTTTGAACTACTAAAAAAAGAAAATATTACTCTATAAAAATATATGCATAAAAAAAGTTAGACTTATGGTTTATTAAAAAATATGATAACTGACTTTTGTTGTGATAAAAAGATGCAAATTTCACAGTCATAAAATCTATCTCTTATCATTGAGTTCTTACATTTTCGTACAAATTACTGTATATTAGCTAAACTTTTTGTTGTAAATTTAACGACTTGCAGTCAGTTTTAGATTGTATGAAAAAATGTAAAAATATATAAAAACACACCACTCGTCACAATAATAAAAACATCCTAAATTTTAAATCACACAAACTTTTTGACCACATTATACAAAAACCACAATTCTTCTAACCAACAAACCAACATCGCTATCTAGGATGCCTTAAAGATGGGTTTCAACAACTCGAAAACGTTCAGTCACGTGTGAGTACATTTTTTATACATTCACAATCTAAAACTGACTGCAAGTTGTTAAATTTACATCAAAAAGTTAATATTAACAACGCAAATGGTTATGTAACAAGAAATCCAAGAATTTATTAGCTAAATGTGACATTTTATATCAATTTGGATCGTTCAATGAACTGAGAGGAATGACCCATCAGATGGGGCGTTGAAAGACGTTTTTGAGTGAGGGGTGACAATAGGGGGTATCCTCTCAATCCAACCCCCACCTATCTTGAAAATTTCAGTTCTACGATCTGGTGAGCTCAAAATTCAGATTAGTTACGGTACTCAAAATACATACAAATACGGATTGAAAAAACACTTTTCCATTATTGATTTGTGCAATAGCTTATGATGGAAAAAGTAATGATGAGAAGGTCCTCCACAGTATAACGCGTCGCTTATCCCCTTTCCATATCATCTTCGATCTTCATGGATCCAAATAATAATATTAAGAAAAGAGTAAAATTAAAAAAGGAAAATATAAGATTCAGAAGAAGAGAAATAATATTGTGAAGGAAGGGAATGTCAAAAAAATTAACTATATAAAATTTATTAATTTCATTGAAATGTCAGGTCTTGGAAGCCACCTCATTTCACAAACATACAGTTTTCAATGCATTATTGGTTTTTAAAAGAAAGAAACATAACAAGTCATGAAATATTATATTATATAAAGTATGTCTTCCCCCTACAAAATGTAACAATAAATTGAAGACTTTTTAAATTAAGCTATGAACCTGAATGTATTACATGATTATGAAGTAGATGAAAAGAGATAAAAGTTTAGGACAAAGTAAAAGGTTTAAGAAGAGAAAGAAATTAAGATAAAAAAGTAAATAAAATGGACAAGAAGGGAAAACAATAACGTTAAAATTGAGAAATGAACATTATTTTATTTTCGCAAGTCATAACTTTAGTCATCATTCCTCTTTTAACCCCTGTTTCAAGTGAAAGAGAAAAGGGATGATCAGGAGAAGATTATGTGAAATAAGAAGCTGAAGAAAAAAAGAGAGAAGGAGAAGAAAAAGAGAATAATAAGAATACGGTGGAAGAGAGAAACTGTATTTTAAGAAAAGGTAAAATAGAGAAGTCCTTGATAAGATAGAATTAGAGATAAGAGAAATAATGCGGTGGGGATAAAAGGAAAATCTGCTTGGTTTTGGAGGATGAGGAGATAATTATTTCCAAGAAGAAATTAGAATAAGGTGAAAAAAGAAAAGATAAAGTAGCATGGAAACATTCCATCGCATCATAACCAGTCGCTATTTCCTATTCACATTTCGCTTGATTAGAATTCCTACTAAGAGGGATTTTACATGATTTTTTCTTGCCTGAAAACCCGTTCTAGCCTGTCAGCTCAATTCAAGCACTTTTTATCCTGTATTTTTCTCTTGAACCGGATGCAAATCGCTTAAAAAATGTACAGCAGTAAAACCTTTCAGGTGGAAATGTAAAGAGCTTTGCTTGGAAAATAACTGCTATGATTTAAATTGTGCTGCACGAACTATCTCCTGGAAAATACTGTATTCTGGAAAACTGCTATCTATTTATAAATAATAGAAACTTAGCCGCCGCATCAGAGCCCCCAATTATGTTTATAGTAATTTATTTATTACGCTTTTTTCTTACTTGTTTAGATTTATTTCTTTTTATTTTTCTTTACATACATTAGACTAATATTCAATTTCCACCATAACCTTCATTTTCCCTATTCTTCTTTTCCCTAATTTCTTCTTTTTTGTAATTTGTATTATATAATTGATTTCCATTTTGTAATACTTATATTATGTTAGCACCTGCTGAAAAACCCACAAGGCTTAGCGGACCTTTATTTAGAATTTGTAAATAAATAAATGATTGATTGAATAAATTAGATTAAATTATACTTTCCACATTAGGCACATTAAAAAAATCATAGTAATGAATAAAACATAAAATTGGGGGTTTTTAATTGAATGTTATAAATATTAGTAAATTGGAGCAATCTCCAGAAAAAAATAAATATATAAATATATCACATTTAAAGAGTGCCTCGAGACAACGGGCACTGAAGGAAAGTTCATAAATGCGGCCCTAAGGTTGTTCGTCAGCTAGAAAGTTAATTTTTTCTTTATTTATTATCCTCTATTTCATTTTTCTATTTTCTGTATGTTGAATGACTTATAATTTTATGAAAAATTTATAAATCTCTGTTATATCGATAGGTTAGGGTGTACCGTATATTTTTAATTTTGTTACTATTATCTTTCACTTACTAAATAATATATTTTGTGTGTGGTTGAACACTCTTAAAGGTTTGAATAATAGTTCATCTTTAATCTCATATATTTAATTCATTTTTTCCTTATCTACTTCATTTCGTTTTTTCTCTACTAATTTTTCTTTCCATCTCTTTATCTTTTTATTATTATTCATCCTTATCCTTAACAGCTTTTATAAAACGTTAGGCAAGAAATCTGGACGTCTTGTTCTATTTTATTTTATTTTTATTGTAACTCTACCGCACACTCAGACTCAAGTCTTTGTAGGATATTCCACTATTTTATTTTTTGTATCTAATCAAACATTTTTATTGGTTTTTCTTTGGAAATAAAGTTTCATTTCATTTCATAGTAGATTATCCAAAATAAGCTACTGACGACAGATGAGGTCTTTGAATTTCAAGACAACAAATTCAGTGGAAATAGCTTTTTCCTACAAATTGAACTTCCTCTTACTTCTTTCTGGGAAAGAAAAACTGGTATACATTTCACAAACATGACTAATACTCAACCTTTTCTGTAATAAAATTTGAATCACATTTTTAAATAACCATAATTTATTAAGCTATCTAATATCAAAACTGATACTGTATTTCAATTGAATATTCACTTTTACTGGAAATACTGGCGGAATGCATTTAACTTCTTTTTTTTTTGAGGATGAAGCCCACATAAGTCTGAGACCTGTGCGTGGGTAGTGAGTTGGATGATGGTGATTTATGAGTTGGACCAACAGTTTTAGGTGGGTTCCGAACCTTCTAAAAGCTAAAAGCTTCGTTAGCCTGCCTACAGGGGTTATGTTTTTTAAATTTATGTTTAAATTTATTATTTATATGAAATATAATTTGAATTTAATTCAAGTTTTCATAATTTATCTCCATTTTTATAAAAATTGGTTATTCAAATGAATGAATCAATCAATAAATCGATAATTAATAATTTCGATTATGAAGTAATTATGTGCTACTGCAATTACCCATGACCCATAATTCATAATTATTTAACGATTTATTTCATCAATATTATTGAACTAACACCTTTTCATTGAACCGCTTTCCACTACATCATCTCACCATTCCCAAAAATAATGATTGAGTTCATGGGAGCCTTCTCATTTACCGGTAAATAGTATCGGTGGCGCCTGATTGGTCGAATCAAATTCATAGAGGTCGTAAAATTTGTATAGACCAATCAGACGTAACCGGTAATATTTATTTCATTCATTATGTAAAACTGAAAATAACTATGTAAAAATTGCTGCATTTTTTGTAAACTTTATATGGGTATACATTTATTGAATTTGAGTTTATTATTAATACTAAATTATTTTCAATTTCCACCCGAATGTCAGTTGTTCTGTTTTTGGTTATTATAGTAGATCAAAGATGCTATTGACAATGAATCATCACGATTCTAAAACGTTTCAGCCTATGTGAGTAAATATTTATTTATTCTCAATTAAAATTGATTCCAAGTCGTTAAATTTACCAAAAAAAAGTTAATATTAACAACGCAGATCGTTATGGATCAAGAAATTTAAGAACAACAATAGCGCAAATGTTAATAATGTGAGTGTTTAAACCTCATATATGACAGGGTTTACAGGGCTGCCCCTCTGATTTTGAACTATGAACCGTAGAGTTTTGAAACTGATGTTATGTTTTAATTTATGTAAAATGTATCTGCCAACTTATTTGTCTCCATATCCATATGTATTGAAACCAAAGTACTTTATTTCTTGGATTTCTTGTTTCATGACGATCTGCGTTGTTAATATTAACTTAATATTGTAAATTCAACGACTTGCAGTCAATTTTAATTGTGAATAAATAATCTTTCTACTCACGTAGGCCAAACGTTTTCGAAACGTGGAGATTCATTTTCAAATGCCAATTCCAAAAGCCATTTTCAAAAGCCTTTGAAAATGAATCTCCACAATTCGAAAACGTTTGACCTTCGTGAGTAGAAATATTGTTTATTCACAAAATTCATTAAAATTGACTGCAAGTCGTTGAATTTACCAAAAATTTAGTATTTTACTTATTAAAAAATCAGTCTAATCAGTCTCTTTGTATGCTGCATCTGTATATTATTTATTACTTATTTTATCCATTATGTAAACTGAAAATAAAACTAAAAATTGCTGCAGTTTTGTGAAATTTATATGCATATAAGTCTATTAAATTTGAGTTTATTATGAATACAATATTCTTTTCTAATTCCTCCTGAATGTTAGTTGTTCTGTTTGTGGTTATTACTAGCATCTCTCACCAGCAGAATGAGTTTTTTTACTGGTGGTGCCAATGCGTGAGTAGTTGTTAGTTTCCCTGTTTTCATTATTTCAATTCAAATAACTATTTTTTCTTTCAATTAATTCCTCTGTAAGTTTTTTTGTCTATTAACAAATTCACAGATTTAAAATACAAATAAATGGTGAATTATTGTTGTAGAATCTATATTGTACCAAGCATATGACAGTGAATCTACTCCATCTGTTCAATAGTTGGGTATTATTATAGTTTCTATTTTTTTATTTTTTTCCAGATGTTGTAACTGTTTTTTATTGTTATAAGTAATACCAACCACCAGGCTGTTTTCTTTTTGCTGGTGGTGTCAAAATGAGATTGTAAATTAATCATATTATATGAATTTCAATAGTTTTTTCAATTATTTTCCTGTAAGTTATGTATGTTGACAATAAATAATTTACAAATCCATATATTTTTTCGAAATTCAAATAGAGAGCAAATCATCATTCTTGTAGACTTGTAGAGTAGTTCAGAGTAAGCAGTGCATGCTTGCTTCACTTTGGGCGGACGTCTCCCAGCTATGATTTTAAGTTGGAAACAATAAAACCGGAAGACAGCAGCCAGCCTTGGCTTAGCAAAGCGACGTTGCCACTTCGTGCACAACAACCGGAACATGCAAACGGGCGGAACAATCCCAAACCGCACAGTTTGGCAACACTGCTGTCGGGAAGTCGTCAGACGATTTTTTCTTTATCTCAATCTTTATGACCATTATTATTCCGTCATGTTTACTGTTATAACTTATATCGGTGATAACTATGGATATACTGTTATGTATTAACGTACGGTACAATATATCGGTTTCCTCCAATAATTATAGATGTTGTACTATTGTACCGTTAGGGTCGATTTAGATTCTGGTTTTGCTTCCTCTCTGTGTAGGAAGTGTTTAGAAAAATGAGAAAAAACTTTTATTGAGTGCTCTTTGCTACTGTGGACCATTTTGGACTTCACTAGCTGCCATACCTACGTAACAAGGGCTACATGTTATACAATTATTTTAAATACCCATTTTATGCTATATTTGAAAATTTAAAAAAATATTGAACCATTCTAAATTCTCCAGTAGAACCATAGGCGTGCGCAGGACTTGACTCCTATGGGTGCCGGCGACGAAAATGCCCCCCCCCCCCCCCACCCTGTATTTATAATATTAATACTTATACATATCCTAAAATATATCAAAGAAAAATTAAATTGTTAAACCTTTTTTAGGTATGAAAAAAATTCTTATTGCTAGATTTTGAAATATAATCGTTTTTTTTTCGAATTGAAATTAGTTTAATTAAAAATCTAAATTTATAAAAATAAAACTATTTAAATTGCTAAAAATTGTTTTACTCTGGGATATTTTCCGCTAGGTGTATATTTCACAGATTATAAGTTGATAATTAATTATAGACGACGATTTCGTAAAGTCTCTACAGATTTTTTCAGAGGATACAATAATATTCCAACCCCCAAGTCGGGGCCCTCTTGAATCGTCCATGGGTGCCGTGGCACCCATGTTCGTACGCCTATGAGTAGAACAGAAGGATATTTTTCAAATAGGCCTTGTAGAAATAATACAAACGCAGGATTTGTTTCATGAGGACGAGAAGTAGGATAATTTTTTTTTTTTGAAACAAATGAATTATTGGACTGCGCAAATTAAAGTTAGGGTGAACTGCCTTTTTTCATAATTCACCGGCAAGAACAAACATTACATTATCTTCTTTATTATTATATCATTCACCCAGTAGTTCGGAACCCACTTAAGCTGTAAGTTCACCATTCATAATATCAGATAAAGATAAGCTGCGTTCTCCTGGGCACTCTTTGTAAGGGTGACCGATTGGATTGGCCAGCAAATTAGACTCTGTTCTCTGCGATAAAATCACTTCCCCGGTGGTTCGGAACCCACCTAAAACTCTAGGTCCAGCTCATCAATCACCATCATCCAATTCATCACCCACGCACAGGTCTCAGACCTATGTGGGCTTCATCCTCAAAAAGAGAAAGATATTATTCACCGAATGACATAATATAATTCCTCACAATTGAGTTCCGTCATCATTACCCTTATTACTCACACGCAAGTCTCAGACTCATTTAAGCATCTTCAGCAAAAATAGAAGTCTGTATTCACCATTCGAAGCGTCATTTCATCATCATTAGCCACGCACAAGTCTCAGACTCATTTAGGCTTCATCAGCAACAAAAGAATAAATTGTACGGACACACTAAACTCATAAACAATTGAGGTAATTCATTAACTAGGATAGATAATTCCCCAATGCAGCTATAGAGGCTGAATCGGCACAGTAGCCTCTTTCAAAAGTCGGACATTGATTTGTGGGGGATCTGTGCGGGAGGGGAATAGTGGGGAAGCAGTGCGGGGGAAGCAAGACGGAAGAATCGTACACTTTCCCCGCTACTTCGTAACAGAGTGTGACGTAACATCTGTTACTGTCTCTGTCTGTCTTGTGGCAACACGATTTAGGTACCAAATAGAAAAAGTTAAAGATAGAAGAAGACAGAAGAAGAAGAAGGAGGAGAAGAAGAAAGAGAAGAAGTAGATGAAGGAGGAGAAGAAGAAAGAGAAGAAGTAGATGAAGGAGGAGGCACGGTTACACAATTTCCACATCGCAGTCCCACTCACAATGGAGCAAAGAAGTAGTCGCTTATGGCTTGACTGTTGCGTCTGCCACTCATTGAGGAAGAAAGAAGAAGAAGAAGAAGAAGAAAAAGAAGAAGAAGCAGCAGGAAGATAAAGGAGAAGAAGAAGGAGCAGGAGGAGGAGGTAGAAGAGGAAAAGTTGTGAAATAGAAAGAGGTACCGATTGAGGTGAATGTGAAATGACCGGTAAAACGTGGGAAGTGGGAAAGAGACGTGAAAGATGGCAGATGAGAGAGAGAGAGAGAGAGAGAGCATTGCATTTATGATTCGATTCCTGACTTAGTACTGGTATTTTTGTATCCTCATTTTTGTACCTCATTACATTTTCACCAACTGTAGAATGTACGTCTGTGAAATTTAAACTGTAAAATTTCATTACTAATGTTGGATTCATATTTTCTAAGAAAGAGGAGTGATAAGGA
This sequence comes from Conomelus anceps, assembly GCA_948455865.1. Taxonomy (NCBI): domain Eukaryota; kingdom Metazoa; phylum Arthropoda; class Insecta; order Hemiptera; family Delphacidae; genus Conomelus; species Conomelus anceps. The sequence goes on from OX418227.1 coordinate 4,338,026, forward strand.
GGAAGAGGAGGAGTAGGAGAAGGAGGAGAAGAAGGAGGAGGTGAAGGAGGAGGAGAAGGAGGATGAGGAGGTGAAAAAGGAGTAGGATCTGTAATTTTTTTGTAGATTACGTCTTGGAGAGTATACGTACAATTAAGGAGTAAAAGACAATTCAGATCAAGAATTATACAATCTTATATACTAGTTTACTAGTTAACATAATTACTATATAAATTAGTTGAGGTGAGGCTTAAGTTTGATGTGAAAGGAACTCTTGTACATTATAAAAAGCTTTGTCAATAGATATTTTTTTTTTATTTGAATAAATGTGGTTGTGACAATTTCGTCTTATTATTCATTATGGATACCTTCCACAATATCACCTTCGCCATTACTAAGAAAGATATTTTTTCAATATTTTTAAAAATATTTCTATATTTTCTAGACTTTTAAAACAGTGGTAGCGTGTTGTAGAGTTTCCTACCAATATAACTAGGTTTTTGTTTAGATAAGCTGCTATTGTGACCCACCATGTGATAATGGTTTGGCAGATGGTTTGTTTAAAAAAATAGTGCAATAATGTTTCTTGAACAGGCCTACCTAAGGCCTTGTTTCTGGGGACTTATATTGAAACATACACTTTTTTCGCATAGTTTTTTATTCAGATACATTATTATACAGCTGTATCCTATGATATGTGAAGTGAATATACCTTACTTTAACAAAACAGAAAATATTAAGTATATTGAACATAAATTACGAATTACTATGATATATTCAATAAGAATGAACTAATAATGACTATAAAATCCTAATAAAAGAATTTTCTGTCTTTTTTTCTCATTAAAAAAAACCAGATCACATTTCTCCTTTGTATCAGATATTTCCTATTTCCTATTACTTCAAAACTTCATTTCTCTAATAGAGCTCACACTTTCATCTATAAACAAAGGAATTAAATTTTATACACATTTTTAGTAATCTTTTGTTGCTTTCAATATCATGGAATATGTCAGGCTGCTCCTCACAATATTGTTTCTTCTATTCCATGTCATATAGAGAATACACATTATTTTCATTATTGAAATTTTATATTTATTAAAAAACACAGGCTCTTACTGAGAAATAAAAAAGGTTTATTGGTTTATTAGAGCCAGTTCAATAATTGGTGGGTTTAGTGGTTTATGGTCCAGTAAATGATGTAATATGGTTAGTTGGGATAGTAAAGGGATAGTAAATGAAAAGAGTTTAATTTTTTCTACTGGGGTAACGCTTGGCATACGAGAGGTGTTTCGGGTACTACTCTAATCTCATGAGAAAAAGGTGCTACTATTAAAATAACTTCAGATTGAGTTCAGAAAAAGAATCTAGATGTTTATTTTAATGTTATAATAAAAAGTAATAGAATGCTAATGAGCTTATCAAGAATTTAACAAAAGAGTTTATTTACTTACAAACGGTCACTCGCTCAGCAGGGAAGAGTGGGGCGGGTCATCTGCCGTAGATGTTGCCAGCTCCCTTACTCGACACCGGCTGCCCCGAGCCACTCGTTTTTTCAGCACAATTTTACTTGTCATGAATTTTCACTGATGTCATCATTTTTCTTTTAATAGTCGACAATGGCTCTCTCCTCTTTTTGTGAAAATTCATGGCAAATAAATTAATTATGCTGTTACATTACAATGTAAATACGGTAGGTACTGTGCATGAAGTGTGTAAGATATTTACTGCACAATTTACTTCTATATCTACCTTCTATTTTGTTTCTAGCTATTCTATTATTTCTTTATTTAAAGTTAACTAATGTTTGGGTTATTTTTCTTTATGCAGTTTTCTTATTGAATGTATGACTTTATTTATTTGTTAGCATAGCGTTTCAACTTTTGTTTTGTGATTTCCTTGTTTGATTTGAGGTTTCTTTGGCTTTAGCTGTAAGCCTCTATTATTTGTAATTTTCATGTATGTCCGTGTTTCGGAGGACACGTTAAGCCGTCGGTCCCGGTTGCATATATAAAAAAAAGCAGTCGTTGAAAAAACGGCGAGGTGGAACTACCCGTAAGGGTCTCCCCACTACAGAAAGCCATACGAATTTACTTTTCATGTATGTATTTGAAATAAATAAATTCTATGCATTTATTTTAACAACAAACATTTTTTTACTGTTTACGGGTGCTGCTTATTTTTGAAAATTTTAAAAATATTTGTACATACAATTGAGCAATTTATTCTTTGACAGTCCAGCTATAGCACAACGTAGAAGTACCAACTTATAAATAAGATGGCACAAATTCCACTCCAACACAATATTCACTTTCAGCCGGCCTTCCTTGCACTCTTGTTTCTTTCCTTTCCTCTTTCTCACTCCCCTCATTCTATCTCACTCTTTCTTCAATCAGCACGAGTGATTTAATCAGTGAAATAACACTCGAGCGAAAAAAATAAGTGGTACATCCCTTCTCTCCTCGAGTTGACTTCCCATCGCCTTCCTTTCTACCCATTGATGTAACTTCGGCAGTTGGTAACACTGAAATTAGGGCGGGAACGCTCGCTGCCAAGGCGGGAACCACAACACTTCCCTGTTAAAGAGGTTAGAGTTAGGTCTGTTAACCCACTCTATAAACCAGTGTGAATTAAACCGGCATTATCATTCATGCTCGGTTTATTTTCCTTCCTTCTTCTTTCATCATTCTTTTTACACTGCAACAAAAAATGTTTCCTGGCCGCATTAACACGATAATACCGAACAATAACCATAGCTGCCACGCTATGATTATTCAAGAGGTTATATAATTTTTTCTGATCCATTATGCTGTATTGTTTTGTCGGTCTCTCTCTTCTAAATCTTTTCCTGAAGTTTTAATATGCGGCAGAGCTGATTTGGTTGGTAGCACTGTTGTCTGTTTAAGACTTTTCTCTATTATTTTTTTTGAGGATGAAGCCCACATAGCTCTGATACCTGTGCGTGGGTAATGAGTTGGATGATGGTGATTGATGAATGGACCTACAGTTTTAGGTGGGTTCCGAACCACCGGGAAGTGATTTTACAGCAGAGAAAATGTCTTTTTTGCTGGCCAATCTAATCGGTCACCTTTACAAACAGGACCAACGAGAACGCAGCTTATCTCTATCTGATTGAACAGATATCTGCTACGGCTCGCGGCTATCACTTCCCTATTATTATTATTATTATCATATTTATAACTTTGTCCATTTTTTATGAAAGTTTGAGCAAATTGTAGGCTATCAAGTGGTCAAGTCAATAGTGTAGAAAATAAATAGTGCAAGAGTAGATAGGCGAGCCGCTTAGCGTAGTTGGTTGGGGCGTCGCAACTTCAGCTTGCTGTCGTTTAAACAGTCGTGGGTTCGATTCCTGCTCTTCATTACCCACGCACAAGTCTCGGAGTTATGTGGGCATCATCACATTAAACTTTTATCTTTTTAATTTTATAGCAGTCTTATAGGACAATAGAGCTGAGAAACGTTATCAGTTTTGAGACTGTAATTATCAAGAATATTGATAGTAGAAAATTAACAAAAAATCAAATCAACTCCTGTGGCGAAAACGAACTCTCAACACAACAATAAATAAAACAAAAAATAAAAAATGGCTACAGTTATATTGGTGGGAAACTCTACAACAAGCTACCGCAGTTTTTAAAGAGTCTTGAAAGTATAGAAATATTTGGGAAAAAATAGAAAAAAATATTTAGTTGGTAAACCTTGTTCAAGAGACTTGGTCTCCTAACAGTACCCTGCTTATATGTGTATGAAGCTACTTTATATGTATAAATAAGTTATATTAGCCAAAATCTTGACGTACACGATTATAATACAAGAAGCTGAGGTGATTATCACTTGGTGAGTTACAATAGTAGCTTATTCAAACAAAAACCTAGTTATATTGGTAGAAACTCTACAACAAGTTACCGCAGTTTTTAAAGAGTCTTGAAAATACAGAAATATTTAAAAAATCATTGAAAAAACATTTAGTTGGTAAAGCTTTTCATAGTGTACAAGAGTTCCTTTTACATCAAAATCCATCCCCACCTCAACTAATTTATATAGTAATTATTATGGTAACACTAGTGTATAAGATTGTATAATATTGTTGATTTGACTTGTCTCATACTCCTTAACTGAAGCCTCCAGGACTTAATCCAAAAAAAAGCAAGCAACCATATTTCACAAAATCTAAAAAACCTCATAGTATCTTTAGTGCGCTCAAGAATACGGGTATTTGCACAGAGTAACATCCTCGATGTATTCGATGATAATCACTATTGCAAAATGAAACACAATCAGCAGACCTAGCCCATAATGCAATAATTATGTCTATCTCATGTCTGTTTTCCCCTAAAAGCCATTCTCTATCACTTATCACATCACCAAGGCTGTGTTTCTATTTTCCAAACAGCTGATTGTTCACTGTTCTCTGCTGAAAATAACTTCCCGGTGGTTCGGAACCCACCTAAAACTGTAGGTCCAACTCATAAATCACCATCATCCAACTCATTACCCACGCACAGGTCTCAAACCTATGTGGGTTTCATCCTCAAAAAAAAACAAAAAAAAAAACATGTCTGATGATTGAATTTATACAACAATATCATTTACTTAGTCATCACTTTTTATTATACTGATGCCCGGTTTCTGAGTTGTTGATTAAGTTTAATGGATCATTAACCTATTGCTCCAGCATTGAGTTAATGGTCCATTAAGTTAATGAACAACTCAGAAACCGGGCATGAATTGCAAAAATATTAGAAATGATTTGTTTCTCTCAAAGAAATATATTCTAATGAATGATGACTTAATTCATTTGAAAGCTGAACTAGATTTTTTTTTTTTTTTTTGTAGATTACGTCTTGGAGACTCCAGTTAAGGAGTATAAGAGCAGTCAAATCAACAATATTATACACTATATTACATAATTACTTCAATTAGTTGAGGTGAGGCTTAATTTTGATGTGAAAGGAACTCTTGTACACTATAAAAAGCTTTATCAACTAAATATTTCTTCAATTGTTTTTTTAATATTTCTATATTTTCAAGACTCTTCAAAAACTGCGGTAGCTTGTTGTAGAATTTCCTACCAATATAACTAGGTTTTTGTTTGAATAAGCTACTATTGTGACTTACCAAGTGATAATCTCCTCGGCTTCTTGTATTATAATCATGTACATCAAGATTTTGGTTAATATCATTCGTTTTTACATATAAAGTAGCTTCATACACATATAAGCAGGGTACAGTTAGGAGACCAAGTCTCTTGAACAACGGCCTACATGAATCTAATCTATTTACTCTTTCTATACACCTAACCGCTTTCTTTTGGATCTTAAACACCCTATCAAGATTTTGTTTTGATGAATTACCCCATACTAAGATAGCATACCTAATATGTGACAGTAAGAGCCCATGGTAAGCTGTAAAAAGTAACTTTTTGTCATTCAATCTAGCGAGCTGTCGCAGGGCAAATACCCCAGATGAAATTTTACTACATATTTTCTCAATGTATGGAGTCCAGGTCAATCGTCTATCCAACGTAACTCCTAGAAATGCAATTTTTTCTTCCTGGTCTAATTGATTATCGTTTACAAACACGTTTATAGCCCTATCTTCACTTAAATTATGTTTGTTTTTGAATTGAAGGTATTGGCATTTTTTACTATTTATAGTTAATTTCAACTGATTTAAAAATTGGACAATGGACTGCACACCTATATGGGCACTTATTTCTAAATTATCTAGAATGGAATTGCTGAAAATGAGTGATGTATCATCAGCAAATAAGAGGGCTCTACCACTAATTAATTCTTTAGGTAAACGGTTGACATATAACAAAAAAAAACAATGGACCTAGTATTGACCCCTGAGGCACTCCAGCTTGCACCTCTAATTTATTAGATTTATTCTTTACTATACTATTTCCAACTACTGTAGTTAGTTCTACACATTGTTTTCTCCCAATAAGATATGATTCAAACCATTTCAGTTCAACCCCATTTACACCTACATTTTGCAGTATTTCCAATAAAGTTCTATGATTAACACAGTCAAATGCCTTTGACAGATCTAAGAAGATTGCAGTAGCTTTATCACCTGAATCTATTATATCTATTAGTTTTTCAACTAGAGAAACTATGGCTGTTTTTGTTGATCTCCCTTTCTGGAAGCCATGTTGTTCATCACAGATAAAGTTAGCTTCTTGAAGGTGCAGAAGTAACCTATTTAGAACTACTCTTTCAAAAATTTTACTTATTACATTTAAAATACTAATGGGCCTATAGTTTTCTACCTTTTCTCTATCACCACTTTTGAAGATTGGCAAGATCTTCCCCTCTTTTAAGTTATCTGGAAAAACACCTTGTTCTAATGAATGATTGATCAGATGAATCAAAGGGTCTAACAATTGATCTTTACATTCTTTCAGAATTTTACTGGATACCCCATACATTCCTACAGTTTTTTTATTATTTAAACTATCAATGATATTTGACAACTCGTCTTGGCATACTGGGTGGAATTTTAATTCGTTCTGAATCCCCTCAGTATTCCTCATGTTTGCATCACTAATACCTGTATTGAGAGATTTTTGAAGATCCTTAGCAACCAGTTGATAATATCTGTTAAAGAAATTACAAATGTCTACACTATCATCAATATATTTTTTATTTTCGTTAATTATTCTGGGGACACTAGTATAAGCATCTACATGAGCTACTTGCCTATTTTTGTTTATTACATCCCACACTGCTGTGTTAAAGTACACACTATTATTCAAAATTTCAGCTGTTTTCTTACATTTCGCTCTTTTCACTTCTTTTGTATAATTTTTCTTTAGAGCTTTGTAATTATCTTCACTTAACATATTTCTAGATAGTTTGAATTCATCATATGCATCTTTAACCCTATTTCTTTCTGCAAGGATATCATCAGTTATCCACTCTTCAATCTTGTCTAATTTGTTCTTTACAGGGACTTTTTTAACTGGACAACTCATAGTAATATGAAACCTTAAAATATTAATGAAACTATCATATTTGTCATTTAAACTATTGCTATTGTAAACCCTACTCCAGTTTTCTTGTAGCAGATTCTGCTTCAAACAATCGATATTCCCCTGTTCACATTGTTGAATTTCTTTCATTAAGATGAATAAGAGGGCCCGAGTGCTATCTTTAAATCTGATTCCAATTGCATATGATGGAGAAGCTCATTTTAAAAACCGTATGCTTCCTATAGAAGAAGGCCTGAGTGCTTTTCCTTTTCAATATCCTTCAAATGCAAACAAATTTTGAAAATCCTTACACATTACACATACATCACTGGACATTCCTTGAAGTAAGATCCACGAATTTCATAGAATTTGTTGCACTCGTTCAGCCGTAAATGCGTTACAGACAAACAAACAAATACAAAACGGTCGACTTGAAACAGAGACCTCTCTCCGTTCGGTCATTATATGGCGCAAAGCCCACGAGCTCCCATCTTGAGTCAAATTTTTGTTGTTATAGAGGTTTGAGTTGCTCAATTCGCTCATACCACTTGAGAAAATATAACTTCTTATTCCCTTCTCTTCCTGTGTTAAAGCTTTTTCTAGATAGGAAATGACCTCAGGCGTTCTAGTCTACTTCCGGGAAGCCAACATCCGTTCAATTGCCATTAGCTCTTCCTTAAAAGTTGACCCGTCTACACTGCGCAAGTAGTAGTACCCTCTCACTCTATCTCACACCTCCCCATGTTCTTTCTCTCACTCTCACTCACTCTGTATTCCTCCAATTCTCTCGCACCACGCTTATCAGAAGTAGCTCATTGTTTCATACGACACACTTGAAAAACTAATATTTGAATGTTTGATTTGTTCATTTATTTATGCATAAAGTCAAATGGTCATAGTCTTAATGTCATAAAGTCAAAAGTCATAATGGAATGCGAAGATACAACAAGCTATAAACTACATTCTTGAGAATACAACTTTTAGTAGATTAATGCCCGGTTTCTGAGTTGTTGATTAAGTTTAATGGATCATTAACCCATTGCTCCAGCATTGAGTTAATGGTCCATTAAGTTAATGAACAACTCAGAAACCGGGCATAAGTCACAAAGAAAATTTAGTCTCAGAGTTGAGCTACTACCATAGACCAACAACCATCAAGTTAACGGTTGTTCTATGCTACTAATTTGAAAGCTTACTTGAAAGTAAAGACTAAAAACAATTCAAAAAAAGTTCACAATATAAAACTTTTTTTAAATTTTGAGCTGAAATTTTAGAAATGTTAATTTTTGAAACATTTTTTAATCACTAACTTCAACTACTGTGGTACTGAATGGTGTTGTAGTGGTTAGCATAACTGATTAGTGGATTCTGTGATGCCTGAATATTCTGGTTTCTCCACATTATTACGACGCACAAGCTTCAGGATATTTGGAAAAAATATAGTATTTATTTTTAGGGAAAGATTGTGTGTACATCTTTGAAAATGACTCCTCTGTTATGAAACAAGTTCAGAGGAGGAGTCAATACAAAGTGAGGAAAAACAACAGAATTTATAGAAAGTTTACAAACTATGTGAAAATTCTGATCTCATAGAAATAAAAAATTACAATAGTATGGAATACACTTCTAATATGAAATTGTGAGAAAATATAAATGCATTATGAAGTGCTCTTATACTCTGGAAACACAAACGTGCTCGTTGCTCTGTAAAATACATTTACACAGTTCCAGTTCCATAGTGTTCTAGAAAGAAGTTAAAATATTAAAATTCAACCCATTTATGTAAGTCATTTATTATTTCTGTGATAGTTTATTAAACAATATTAGTGTCAAGAAAAAGGTATTGGAGCTTGTCAGCTTGTATATGCTGGAAATTTCCAATAAAATTTCTGTGATAGTTTATTAAACAATATTAGTGTCAAGAAAAAGGTATTGGAGCTTGTATATGCTGGAAATTTCCAATAAAAAAAAATACATTGCTGGGTATTATGCACTTTTATTTATTTTGTAATATTTTTTCTTAGTCTGTTTGGTAGTCTATTATGGAGGTCAGCAAATAGAATATTTTATTTGAAAAATAACGAGACACGACACAAAAATAATATTATTCCAAATTTAGTGTCACTTGAGTTGAAGCCTGTACCTGAAAATGAACATGCATTATACATTTAAACCAATGAAACATCTTTAAAGAATAGCTTTAGGACAATAGGATAATTCGGAAATAATACATAGAAGTTTGATTACAATCAAGGCTTCCAGCTGTGTCTGTGGAAGCATTACAACAATGCGAAATGGTCATCACACAAATAAGTGAGTGTTCAAAATCACTAGAAAAGTGTCTACAGTAATTATTTTTTTTTGTAGATTACGTCTTGGAGACTCCAGTTAAGGACAAGTCAGATCAACAAATTTTATACACTAGATACCATAATTTATGAATAATGGTACAGTATAATAAAATATATTTTAAAACAAAAAAAGAAACCGACTTCAGTGAAATGATAAAATACCCACGTACTAAAAAGTTTAAAATAAAGTATTTACTTTAAACTGAGAAAATTTTAAATTTCATACAAGTAATCTTTTGAAGTCGGCGCCAAATATTTTATAAAGATGATAAGAAATTCTATCTAATATCAAAACTAACACTGTATTTTTTTGGAGGATGAAGCCCACATAGTTCTGAGAGTTTTGCGTGGGTAATGAATTGGATGATGGAGATTGATGAGTTGAACCTACAGTTCTAGGTGGGTTCCGAACCACCAGGAAGTGATTGATAAGAAATTCTATCTAATATCAAAACTAACACTGTATTTCAATTAAATATGTGATTTACACTCACTTTTACTGAAATACAGTAATTGATAAGAAATTCTATCCAATATCAAAACTAACACTGTATTTCAATTAAATGTGATTTACACTCACTTTTACTGAAATACAGTGTCAGTTTTGATATTAGATTGTTCAATTATTTCGTCATGGAAAACATCACAGAGTAATTCTGTTATATTTTAGAAGTTTATGGGAAATTTGGCGCCGACTTCAAAAGATTACTTGTATGAAATTTAAAATTTTCTCAGTTTAAAGTAAATACTTTATTTTAAACTTTTTAGTACGTGGGTATTTTATCATTTCACTGAAGTCGGTTTCTTTTTTTGTTTTAAAATATATTTTATTTTAAGCTTTTTAGTTGAATTTTCAAACTTTGAAAACATGAGAAATTTCTTAAAGCCTACATTATGAAATATTTATCAAATTAGCAAGCCAATAATTAATTTATAACATCGATAGTTAAGTAACTAAAAATTCACTTATAAGAAAAGATAAACTAAGGAAAATTCTACAACGTTTTATTTAATGTGGAATATTGTATTTAGGAGAATTATAATAGCGAAAGGCTTCTTAAAAGTGAAATGGCTTTTGATTCATTTTGATGTGGTCCCTTTCAGAATATATCTACACTGAAATAGTAGGCCTATATTACGTTACAAGTGTGGAAAATATTGTGCTTATTGAAAATATGATAAGTAAACGCAGGAGATGAAGTTGAGTGCGGTATTGTCATACGAGTATGGTAAACATCTTCCCGGATGAGTTATGTACGATATTTTTTGTGTTATGATTGCAACTAAATAATATTCCTATGACTCAATAACATCAACTAAATTATTTACAATTTTCATATGAACATATGGACAGAAATATTATAATCTTCTTATTCTCGATTCAAATTAAGTTCATGTGATTGGTCAAAAGAAGTCATTAAAGACTTCTTTCACACTGAACCAGCTTTGGGTAACCGATGTCGTTTACCCGGCATAATTGCATTGCATCATATGATTTCGAAAACCGTCTAGATGTAAAGCGCTCCACATGATACAATGATCAGCCTGGTAAACGATACCGGTTATCCGATTGGCGGTTATGTGTGGAACTATCCTATTCAAACTTGATTGAAATGAAGACATCGAAGAATGCTCCTTTTTGTTTAATATTGGGCTAAGTATTGGGCTGATCCTTGTGAAACTTGGATGGGACCACCGCTGAGCGATGCTCTTTCATTTAAAAGAAAATTTATCGAAATCGGTTCAATATTGTTCGAATGATTGATGTACAAACATAAAAAAAAACCAGGTCGAATATAGTAACCTTGTTGTTTTTGGAAGTCGGTTAAAAAAGGCTATTCACTGCGATGAGAAAGACTTTTTCCTCGATTTATTGCGAAATATGGGTGCTTTAATATTTTTTTTTCAAAATGTATCTTTCCTATTAGGTTTTTATTTATAAAAATTGTGTGATTATTAGTTCTTTTATCACAGTTTATAATGGCATGGTTTATATTTCATTAAATTTAAGTTTTTGTGTAGCATTAAGTGAAATTCTAATGCTAGATATGTTGAAATTGATTTTCTAGAATTTTTTGGACAACAATAATAATTATTTCAGACTTTTCCTGCATAATACTAAACGATTGACACAGAGATAATAAATAAAGATAAAATATGAAGAAAGAAATAATTATAATTATTACTCTTTGGAATAGGATCTGAAAGAAAATATTACTTTTGTTTGTTTAGAGAGTATAGGAATCGTCAAACTTATTTTTAAAGAAAAAAAAAAGCCAAAAAGTCACTTAAATAGCACAATTATATTAGAGATGTATTGTTTCCAAGAATTTCTGGTTACTGTTGTTGTTGAGAGGTAGAGACATAAATATGTATTATTGTATTTTATAACGTGAGCTTGTACTTCTGAATTAATCCATGAACGTCTTCATTGTGTTTTTTCCATTCAATGCAGCATTTACATCCTAAAAAGGACAAAAAGAGGCAAAACGTAAGTAGCTTTGTAAAGAACCAGATGGAGTGCTATGACCACCTACGCTGTATGGGTGTAAATAGATATTGTTGAAAGTTATGGAATAGTATATTGTATTAATTATATATATTATTAAATAGCACAATTATTATATTAGAGATGTATTGTTTCCATGAATCCTGGAACACTGTTGTTGTTGAGAGGAAGAAACATAAATATGTATTTCATGATTTTGATGGCATTTTTCCATTCATGTCTGATATATTTCATGAATAAAATGAATACATAATAAAAACAAAGGCTTATAAGCAAAATAGTATTGTAGTAATTGCACTTGTCCAATGGCGGAATTGGGGATATAGTTAAACGCCCATTTTGATAATTTTGTTGATTTAACGTTCGACCCTTTTAAATTTAGTATTTTTTTTGTAGATAACGTCTTGGAGACTCCAGTTAAGGAGTATAAGACAAGTCATATCAACAATTATACTATCTTATACACTAGTTACCATAATTACTATATCAATTAGTTGAGGTGAGGCTTAATTTTGATATGAAAGGAACTCTTTTACACTGTAAAAAGCTTTGTCAACTAAATATTATTCATGTAATCCATGACTGTATCCATGACGAACTGCATGTTTCCAAAGGAAACTTACAATTATTTGCTCGACTATGCAGTCAACTATTTCAGTAGAAAATTAATATATTTTACTCACTGAGCAGATATTACTATTAATAAATTATCTAATGAAAGTAGAATAAAACCAATCTCTGTAGTTTTTTAAGGATGGACACTCACAAAAGGGACTGTTTAAATTCGACTTCAGAAGTTATTTAATAGAATGGAATAGAATGACTGCCTTTATTTCTCCTGAGAGAGCAAGAGGGCAGCCTCTCTTTATTTCTCTGGACTCATACTCAACCCTCTATTAGAGCGTTTCAATTTTTAATTTTTACAATTAAAAGATGAAGTTATAAATGATCAAGAATAGCAATTCACCCTCAATACAACACACAAAATATTTTCCAAAATAGCACACAAAATATTCAGTAATTCTGAATGCAATATCACAATACCACAGAAATACAGTTGACATGATGAAATTAATTAATATATATTATTAATATTTATTGATTCATAGATAGCACACTTCCAAGAGCATTCTGTAATGCTGAATTCCATAGAAAACATTTTTCTACAACTAATTACAAAGTAATGGGTGCTCTATCCTGTCAGATTCAGATTTTTTTATAAATTCCATTAAAACTAGTCTTGAAGACTAACCATTAACTTTCCATTCACATCTTCAATTTAAATTATTGAATTAACTCCAGTTCAGGTGAATGAATAAAACAGATGTTGTCTATTCCACATTAGATTTTTATTACTTGAAAAAACCAAACTCGAGTTTCAATGCTCATGGCATCATCATCAGTGGTTGAGCCTATAGACTCAAGGCTCAAACTTAGGCTCAACCACTGATGATGATGCCATGATCATTGAAACTCGAGTTTGGTTTTTTAAATAATAAAACTGTTTAATGTGGAATAGACAACATATGTTTTCTTCATTCACCTTTTAATATGGAGAAGTTCCACAACATTTCTGAGTCAAGTGTGAATTTTAACTCCAGTTCGCCCATTGATGACTAAAGCAGTTCTAGAGAGCACCATATATTATGGTACATCTTATCGCACATTAAATTTTCTAATCAGTAATTTAAAGGGTTTTGTCGTCTTCAGCCTTCTGGTAATTTCTTGATTATCAAGTAGCTGAGTTGCGTCAGGGTTGACATGGTGGTGAAGTCTGGTTTCATGACGGGCAGCAAATCGAGAGCGTTATCTCTCTAGATACATATGGCATGTGTAGATCCCTGTGCAGGTCCCTGTTTCTGATGTATCATATGGTGCATTAACCATGTTCCTTAATACTTTAAAATTCAGATTTGTGACAAATTTTGTGAGCATTCATGTATTGTGCATTTTTCCAGACGTTCACAGTAAGTCCAAGGATGTGAAGTTGCAAGTGGCATGGAAGTTGCAAGAGGAAAGAGAAGCTGCAAACTTTCCATGATAAAAGTTGCAAGAAAGTTGCACAACTGTGGACGTTGATAATTGTATGAAAAATCTTAGACGTTATATTCTCCCCTAGACATTCCTCACTATAAATATAACTTTCATTTTCAAATTTAATTGTTTGGTCTAATATAATATTTTCTTGAAAGTACAAATTACAATACTTCTACAACGTATTCTATCATATTCTCTTGTTTTATCTTGGACTCTTGTAGAAATTTATTAATAGAGCCAGTTTCGGGCTAAAAGTCTGTCGTTATTTTACAATAAGTTGTATTTTGACTGTATCAATAAATAAATAAAATTTTCTTCAAAACATTTCAATAGAAAATGAAAAAGAAGAAGCAGTGCTCTAGATAATTTCATACAGAATAGGCTAAAGAAGAATATATTCAGATTTTCAAAAAATACTTGTTTACTAACACACACTTTATCGTTTAATTTTTACATATTTGACATTGCTTCAAAATTTAAGTTCTTTTATTTTAATTTCGTGACTAATTTAAGTGGAAAATGGCCTATCAGAGAAGTATGTACATTTTTCCTATTTATATTTAAATGTAAGACATTTGGATCTTGTGGATGTATTGGACACCTAACCTATGATTATGTTTGCAAAAGTTTGCATCATTCTCATGAATGATTGATAAAATATTTTCTTGTTGGGCTAAATAATATAAACTAGAGCACCTAGAAAATATATTAAATGAGATCTATCAAGGCAGGACTGCTCCGCTTCAATATAGATTCAAGAAATATATCGTATCTCATTTTATTTTGTATTCTCTATATTTTCCCAATTTTGTGTCACTTCAATGTACACATTCTTATAGCAATGTGTTTTATATTAACATTTTTGGAAAAGTTGAACATGCGTTTGAGTTTTCTACAAAACGTTTACATTGTAATGACCTCAATTCAGTAAGTTGAATTGCTAAGGAAAACCTGATTCTTTAAAAAGTCACCAACAAGTGATTTACTTTCATAAAACACACCACTGATCTAATTGATATTTATCAATAGATTTCATTCATTTATTTTTTCTTGCTATTGCCTTTTTTTAGTCATTCTTGAAAAGTAACTCACTCCTCCCAACACTCTTTCATTCCAGTAAACATTAAATTCTACAATCATTATTAATAAATTATTTAAATTGGTTATTCCAGTAAAGCCGTCGAGACAACCCGAATCAAATTTGAGTACAAAACTATTTTTCAATTATTATTTATTGATTTAAAACTTTAAAAATTATTATTAAAATTATTTATTGATAAATCAGATCAGAGGTGTCTTTCATGAAAGAGAATCACTTGAACTTCAGAATAAGGACAAAATTATTTTTCAATTGTAAAAATAATTATGTCCTTATTCTGAAGTTCAAGTGATTTACTTTCATAAAAGACACCTCTGATCTGATTTATCAATAAATTTTATTTGTTATCAATTCGTATTCGTGTTATTGCCATTTGCTTTGAGTCATTCAAATGAAGAATTGTTCAAGTCTTCATTCTATTTAAAATCTCATCTTTACAAAATCCTCATTTCAACTGAAAACTTTCTCAATTGTTTTGTAAATATTCGATATTTCCAAGACTCTTTGAAAACTGCGGTAACTTATTATAGAATTTCCTACCCATATAACTAGGTTTTTGTTCGAATAAACTAGGTTTTAGTTCTTATCTCTATATATAAAAATGAATGTCTGTCTGTATGTATGTATGTATGTATGTGTGTTCCCTATAGACTCCAAAACTACTTGACAGATCGGCATGAAACTTTGGGAATATGTTGTGTGAATATTGGGGATGGTTTCTGACCATAAATTTCAATAGGGGAGCTAATAATTATTATTAATTAAACCATTTTATAGACCTAACCTACTGAACTTGCCAGCCAAACAGCTTAAATGAACAGCTGATGTAAGTCAACAGTTTTTAATGATATGGCAGGCCCCTTAGCGGCGTTATTTACGCTGTCTTTGAACAGCAAAAGACTCTGCATTTGCATGTATGCTACCGTGCAGTCGGAGCCTTGCAATATGTAGGAAACATACGACTGGGTATGATGAATTGTAATTATGCCAGGTTGATGACATCTGTTTACCAATGCAGCTAGAAATTTGAAATGCAGCCTCAGCGGGAGGTGGCGAATAATAAAATAAAAAACCTAGCTTCTACCCTTATAGTCATAGGAGGTTTAAGTTTGAAATGTTTCTTCATTCAGAGGTGGTGATTAAGAAAACAACGAAGCCTCTATGATCAGCTGGAAGAGCCCTAGGACTAAGTTCTTTCCTAATTTGTAATGTAACCTCAGCGGGAGGTGGCGAATAATAAAATCAAGGAGAATTTTTATGAGAATGCAGCAACGCGCGTTGGGCCAGCTAGTCTCATAAAATAGACTTATGTCTTAACATTAATTTATTGCTGGTTTTCTTGTTCACCTAAAAAGTTAAAAATTCACCTAAAAGTTTAATATTAATTTATTACTATTGTGTACATTATTTTTAATTTCATTGAGAATTGTAGAAGAAACTTTCAATATTAGTTCATAATAAAAAGTTTGGCCAAAAAGTGAGTAGAAATATTATTTATACAATTAAAATATTATTTATTCAATTTAAATCACAAATATATCAATTAAAATTGACTGCAAGTCGTTGAATTTACTATAAAAAGTGAGAAAAAACTTATTGGTAAGTAGATTGTCAGAATGAGATTATATTGCTTTGGTTATTCAATTTTGATGGAGTTAAAAGGAGTTATGATATTATGATTGTTGCAAATCTCTTGGCTCCATACATTGAGAAAATATGTTGTGAAATTTCATCTGGGGTATTTGCTCTGCGATAGCTTGCTAGATTAAATGACAAAAAATTACTTTTTACAGCTTACCATGTGCTCTTACTGTCAAATATTAGGTAAGCTTTGTTAGTATGGGGTAATTCATCAAAACAAAATCTTGATAGGGTGTTTAAGATCCAAAAGAAAGCTGTAAATAGATTAGATTCATGTTGGCCGTTTTTCAAGAGAAAACCCTGCTTATATGTGTATGAAGCTACTTTGTGTGTGAAAAAGAGCGATATTAACAAAAATCTTGAGGTACTCGTTTATAATACAAGAAGCCGAGGAGATTATCACTTAATGAGTCACAATGGTAGCTTATTCTAACAAAAACCGAGTTATATTGGTAGGAAACTCTACAACAAGCTACCGCAGTTTTTAAAGAGAGTTCAAAATATAGAATTATTTAGAAAGCAATATTGAAAAAATATTTAGTTGGTAAAGTTTTTTTATAGTGTACAAGAGTTCTTTTCACATCAAAATTTAGCCTCACCACAACTAATTGATATAGTAATTATGGCAACTAGTGTATACGATAGTATAATTGTCAATCTGACTTATACTCCTTAAGTGGAGTCTCCAAGACATAATTTAAAAAAAAATGATATGTAAAAACCTAAATCTAGCTGAAACACTATGTTTATTTTTGAATCAATTTTTTATGGAATTGAATGTTAAAAATTCTTCTTTTTACAGGTCCCGGACCAGCACATTACAAAATTCCACCATCAGTTGGCTACAAAGACCATAATAAAACTAAATGGATATCGCCTGCTTATTCAATGGCCAAACATCTGGCCAAAATTGAAGGTAGTCCAATACCTGGCCCAAAATATATGCTAAGAGACCATACTAGGTTTGGACCTCAAAAAGGACCTGCCTACTCCCTCAAAAGGAGGGAACCAATGAAGATAGGTAAGATAGCATAACAAATAATGGAATGAGAAGAAGAAAACATTTCATTAAATAGATATGGCAACCTTGAGCAAACTTTTCACAAGATTGTTTGCCAATATTTTGTATTAATTTTGAAATTTATGGTGTTTTCTATGACAAAATACACGATGAACAATCTAATATCAAAACTGACACTGTATTTCTATTCAATTATATGATTTTCACTCACTTATACTGGAGATACTGGAGGGATGCATTTCACTTCTAAAGAGAAGCTTCATCAGCCTGAGGAATCAAATTCATTCATTTTCCATATTCACAAAAAACATTAACATTGAAAAAAATAAAGAACATACATACGGTACTTAAAGGTAATAACAAATCAAAAAAAAATTATTTATACATTAAATACTGGTAGAAGTAGGACTTGATCGCCAGCAGAGAGTACAAGATTTTAGGTGAATTTAGAAAAGCAAGAAATTGAACAAATAAGAAAAATAATCTGGAAAAGGAAGGGAGACATGGTATTAAGAATACATTAAACTATTTTGTAGTAAATGTTAGTGTTTATCCATTCATCTATTTCATTGCTGAGTTTCTTAGAAAATCTACTATTTATGAGGTGATTGGGGACTTTATTGGCAAGGTACTCCATGTAATATGTGAATTGGTGTTTATTTATAGTTAATCTGGTGAATGATCTATTATAAACATTAAATGCAGATGGACGTATATTGTGTTAGTTAGTATTTAATGTGAGAAGATCTTTATTTTTATGAATAACAGTGATATTTTTTAGCAAAGACCTGTCTCTGCGTAGGAACTTTAATTTCAACAAATAGACATTTGCTGGGATATAATCTAGGTCTTCTCTAATCAAATGCTTCTGTAAAGTGAATATCTTATTGAAATGTGTGTCAAATGTGGTACACCCCCCCCCCCCACAACTCTATCCCATTTTCATTCCTTTCATAACTGCATCTCTTTAGGAGTGAAATGCATCCCTCTAGTATCTCCAGTATAAGTGAGTGAAAATCATATTTTTAATTGAAATACAGTGTCAGTTTTGATGTTAGATTAATTTTGAATTATTAAGTTCTGCTCTTGAATTATATTTCTTTTTTTATGTACATTTCAATAATTTTATAGTAGTTCTTTCATCATTCCATTCAATTCTGTATTGATTTTGAATCATTCTCTCTTGATTTTTTTCTTGTTACAATTTGGTTCTGATCTGTGATCTTTAATTTGTATCTTTTAATCACTGAATACTTATTTTGTCTCCTGTATAAATTGTGATTTTTATGCTGTATATGTATTTGTTCAGGAGGCATGTATTAAAGGGTAAATTTATTGTTGTCTTCATGAATAAACAATTGGAAATAAATAAATATTTGTAAATTAAACAATATTCCTTTTATTATGATAAAATCAAAAGGAATGAGTTATACTGTACGAGGTAAATAAAACTCAGTGAATTACCTAACATTAACTATTAATGTTGATATTTTGTGTAATTAACGTTAAGCTGTCGGTCCCGGCTGCCTAAAAACAGTCGTTAAGTCACGTCAGAGGCCCTGAACTTATTCAGGTGCGACCTGATAACTCTGACACCAGACCTGAGTCAGCCAGGTCACACGATATTATTATTATTATTATTATTAATAATAATGTTAACATTAATTACTCAAAATATCAACATCATTAAAATTGGCTTCGGAATTTGCTTAAAATATAATTGTGTTGGAGCTTGCTAACATGCTAACAATAATTTTAAACAGCATAATCAATTTTTAAATTTTAAATTTCATTTTAATGCTACAAACCATGCTGAATAAACTTAAAAATTCCCGGCACAGACAATATTTTTGTGAAACAAAAATCATCAATTTTATATTTTGTTATTCAATTTATGGCATTTTTTAATTTTCGTAAGCTTGTATTATATGCTGTTTTCAATGTCCTAACTAATGGAGGTCTTCTGCATAATTAGCAGCATTAAAAAATAAATCAAACATTAATTACTGTATTACGAACAAATTTGTTAAAACCCCGATAATTATAAAATACGCTCAGATCTCTGTGTACAGAATAATGACAAATCTTTTTTTAATGAAATATAATATTATATAAACAAAAAAAAGAAAAGAAAAAATATGATCAAAAACTATATAGGCTAGAAAATCTTTGAAAATTAAATCTATTGCAGGGACTGAATTGGTGTCACAAGCTAGTTTTTTTTGGGGTTATTTTACGGTATAATAATACAGAGTTTGAACTAAACAAAAGCCTGTAATTAACATTGTCCTTTTTGTAGCTATGGGTTTGTTTTAATATTTTGATTGTTTCTGTTCTTAAGTTATGGAAGAATTATATCTGTTTATTTTGTTTTTTTTTTTTAATTTATGAAGAGTATGTTATTGAATTGTATTTCGGTGAATATTTTATGCTGTGTTTTTCGATTGTTTTACAATGAAAGGATGATAATTGTGTGTTTTTTTAGTTATGTCACCTCATGGAGATACTTTAAGATCTTTATTACTTTACCTTTAAATTCATTACTGATTTCTCTCATTTCACGAGCTTTCTATGTTTACTAGTAATATTATTGAATGAACTCACAGCCAGCGCTCATGTATTTACTTTGCTGACTGTGCCAAAAATGTGTTATACACTTTATATTGTGAATTTTCTTATATTTGTATTTTTGTATTTTGGAGAAATAAAAATGTTATTATTATTATTCTAGTGGACTAAATAGTTATTATCAACGTTAAGAAAATTATAAAAATGAGAATGAAGTTTCTTTATAACTGGTTAGGTACAGTTATCAAAAGCAATAAATTCAATAATCCAGGCATTATACAGATTTTTATGTTTAAATTATTCTTTTGTTTTGTATGAGTCGATTGTGGTTTGGAGCTCACCTAAAACTGTAGGTCCACCATTCATAACAACAGTGTATCGTAATTCACTTCATAACCCCTGAAACAAGTCTCATACTCATGTGGACTTCATCCGCAAGAAACTTGGAGTACAATTTATTTGTTAGTGTTTTTTTAATGAAAATATGTTATATAATAATGAAATATAATATTCTTCATTATCAAGAATATAATAATAAATGCAAGAAGCATTTCTTATTGAAGAGAAGATTTTTCGAATATGTGCTTAAAAGAAGGGTTTTATGCAGTGGCGGATTTACGGGGGGGGGGGGGACTTTCGGGCTGAAGCCCCCCAAAACCTCCAAAAAGTTTTTGGAAGAGTGCAAATTTTTTACCAATATAATCAATTTGAAGCGCGTAAAATATTCATTGGCAAGAATTACCTAATTCCACTACTGAGTCTTCAATAATTGTATGGAATCCGTTAACGTTTTAATACTGTATAATGTCTTAGTTACATTTACATTGCCTGCAACCAATCAACTCAGTGTTTAGATTTTTGTACTTGCTGAATAGAAAAAGTAGTGCAACAGAAAATTGCAGTAATTGAATCACGACTGTACAAACTTTCTTTTAATGAAAAATAATGAGAAACTACATTAAAATATCAACCAATGGTTTTTTTTAACATTCCATCACAGTGGTCTGCAAACCAGTGATCACCAGCTACTGATATATGTTATATCGTGGAAAAATTCCAGATACATGGCTTGCATTGGGTTTACTTATATATAATATGGATCTATAATAGCATTCTAACTGATTTCTCAAAGAGATTATACAAACATTTTCTGGGAAAGTAACTTTAGATTCCATATTTCTATAAGAGGAAAACTAATCGTCAGATAAAAACTTTAGAAAAACATATCTTTTTACAGTGTGCAATTCACACAAAGTTTATCTATTAAAACTAGATGAAACATTAGTTAATTGAAAAATTTGTAACTAATTAAAGCTCCCTCATTGATTTTCATTCTTTAAAATTGAATAATATGACCGTAATACCGGAATAATACTATGTTCCTTGACAAACTGCTGAACACATTAGATACAGCCATAATTTAATAAAAAATTTCCAATATACTCAACTTGGACATACTTTAGACAACCCACAGTACACACCTTAAGTGTACCGTGGGTTGCCTGACGATGCTCTTGAAACAGAGTGAAACGGCCGTCACGCCATAACGTGAGTTAATTTCCACTTAAAAGTGTTTTTAAGTTTTTATTACATATTAGTGGAAACAAAATGGATCTTCAACATTACAATTTTATAAATAGTTGTATCATTGTAACAGAATTGAACTCACTGAAAAGTTATCTTGTTGGATACAGTCTGGGTCTCCCTAATGCAGCTTTTATTATATTTTTTTGAACAAAAAATCTTTCTAAAATATTTATTAACCGCTCCACGTCCACCCCAAGTCCTGATCGCATAGTGTTCGTAGTTGTAGTTGTTATTTCCATATTTTACGTGTAGCTCATCTCCTTTTCCCCTATGTATTTTAAATTGATTTTAATTTATCATTCCAGGTTCCCCAGTCCCAGGTCCTGGTACTTATTATCCAGAGAAATACATTAATCGAAACGCCCCAAAATACAGCTTTGGAAAACGTTCTCCTTATGAATACATCCAAGGTGGGCCTGGGCCTGCCAACTATAACGTGAGAAAAGACAAACCAGATGGACCAGCCTATACCACGTTTGTATCACAATTATAATATTACTATTCAACTTTCCTATATATAATGTACAGGCCTAAGGAAGTGATAGTATCTGTTCAATCAGATAGAGATAAGCTGCGTTCTCGTGGGTCCTGTTTGTAACGGTGACCGATTAGATTGGCCAGCAAAAAAGACACTGTTGTCTGCTGTAAAATCACTTCCCGGTGGTTCGGAACCCACCTAAAACTGTTGGTCCAACTCATCAATCACCATCATCTAACTCATTACCCACGCACAGGTACCATCATACCTATGTGGGCTTCATCCTCCAAAAAAAAAAAGATTATTTTAATTTCACGGAGCACAAAAAGTGAATTTTGAACTAAAACTGTAAGTCCAACTCATCAATCACCATGTTATGTTATGAAGGGACGGATTCAAAGATCCAAAGATTCAAAGATCCTCACACGTCAACCGAAGCTTATTGTGTGTCCCATCAATCACCATCATCCAACTTATTACCCACGCACAGGTCTCAGACCTATGTGGGCTTCATTCTCAAAAAAAAAAAAAAAAAAAAAAAACGGTTCTTGCACAGTGGAGCATCCACTTATTGATGGCATAATCACCATCGCAAAATGAAATACATGCAATGGAATGGTGTATGACACATTGAGGCAGTGTGAATAGCACTATTATATTTCTTGGGTTTCTTGTTCCATAACTATCTGCTTTGTTAATATTAACGGCCTTCAAGGGAATTTGAAGATTAGTCTCCATTTGGCTAAAACGTTTGGCCAAAAGTGAGTAGATATATTATTTATCAGTGATGTTTTCCATGACGAAATACTTGATGAACAATTTAATATCATAACTGACACTGTATTTCAATTATTATTCACCCACAATTAAAAATGACTGAAAGTCGTTCAATTTACAATAAAAGGTTAAACATATATTTATTGACCGAATAAAGAGAGGTCTCTGTTTTGTATCTAATTTTGATTTGTCTGTCCCTCCAGTATCCCCAATATAAGTGAGTGAAGACAATTTATTAAATTGAAATACTGTGTCAGTTTTGACATTAGATTAAGTATTTCGTCATGGAAAACATTACAGATTATACTAGAGGCCTCAAATGATTGCTGCCGATAATGTTCACCGTCCTGTTAAAATCTCTGCAAAAAAATCATGTTTGTTATGTTAAAAAATATGATTTTACTTGATAGAAAGTAGCTACTTTCCATAGATTTGTCACTTATGGAAAGTGCCTCTTTTCCGTACTAGATCGGAAAAATCAGCTGACAAATAGGGCCTTATAAAAGATAGGAGAAAACATATGGAGTGCGGCAAAAAGATTTTTGTTACACTTGATAGAAAGTAGCTATTTTCCATAAGATTTGTCACGTATGAAAAGTGCTTCTTTCCTGTACTAGATCGGAAAAATCAGCTGACAAATAGGGCCTTAAAGCCGTAAAAAATAGAAAAAAACAGATGGAGTGCGGCATAAAAATTTCTGTTGATTCACATATATATATATATATTACAATATTATACATATTATGTATAGATATGATCAACTCATTACATTACTCATACCTATGACTCAATACCTGTCTCCAATATTACGTATTAGATTACGTATTGGAGACTCCAGTTAAGGAGTATAAGACAAGTCAGATCAACAATATTATACACTAGATACCATAATTACTTCAATGAGGCTTAATTTTGATGTGAAAGGAACTCTTGTACACTATAAAAAGCTTTATCAACTAAATATTTTTTCAATTGTTTTTTAAATCTATATATAATAGTTGTTGTTTACCATAGCAACCACATAATATTTTTCGGCTCAAAAGTTTTTATAAAAATTTAATATTATTAACTATTTTTAACTGTTTTAGTGTTTAGTTTCAAGTCAACTTTTAAATTAATAGTGGTCAAGTGAGAAGATTAATTTTATTATTTTTCGAGTGAAGGTTTTCAGCATATCTTAAATTTTTAGTTTGTGTTAACCTCAATGTTTTGGTCAATGTAAAATTTATTCAAAATTTGTGAAGGGAGCAGTTTTGGACTTGAGTCTGTTGCACCTTCACACTCGTTGTAAATTTTTCACAATAAATAAATAAATAAATAAATATATATAATCGAAATACCACTGACTGACTCATTCATCACAGTTTCTCAGGAACCACTCGACCAAAAACGATAAAATTTGGTACACGTATTCAGTAGGGGGACTAGACGCGTGCTAAGAAAGGGTTTCAAAATTTACCCCAAAATGGGCCCAAAATTGAAGATTTTTGAAAATTTAGGTGACAACAATTTCTAGAGAACCATAAGGTCAAATCAGATAAAATTTGGTATTCATGTTAAGTATCGGCCTTAGATGTACCTTGGAAAAAAGTTTCAAAATTAGCCCCAAAATCGACGATTTCTGAAAAGTTTGGTGATAAACAGCCAAATATTTTGAAATTTGCACTTAACAGATGATGTCATCAACCTGGCATAATAACATTTCATCATACTCAGTCATATGTTTCCCACATATTGCAAGGCTCCGACTGTATGGTAGCCTACATGCAAAGTGCAAAGTCTTTTGCTGTTCAAAGACAGTGTAAATAACGCTGCTAAGGGGTCTGCCATATGATTAAAAACGGTTGACTTCTATCAGCTGTTCCTTTAAGCTGTTTTGCTGGCAAGTTCAGTAGGTTAGGTCTATTAATGAATAATATAATTTGTTTCAAACAAAGCAAACTTATCCCGAGCTACCAAAATAATTTCAATAGCTAAAAGCCAACGTTTATGAAAAGTGAAAAAGTAGCCGAGCTGCCTGTTAGGTCAAGTACAACAATTTTTAATATTAGTACAATATTGCTCGGTACAACTTTTCTGGAGCCGATTAATCGCGCATGCATATTATGCATTTCGACTCCCTTCCGCATAGTGTATAGTCATATTCTCGACGTTGCTGTCTCTTTCTCCTATGAAGAATGCTCATTGTAGTTGCATATTCCGTTTCATTGTAGTTGTGAAATTAATGAACCATAGATTAACGATTTTGAAAATTTAGGTGATTATAATTTCTCAAGAACCACAAGGCTAAAAAACTTCAAATTTTCAGCTGGGGTGCTAAACACGTGAAAAATAGGGTTACATGATTCATCTCAAAATTTAGGATTTTTGGAATTCAGTTGATCACAATTTCTCAAGAACCTCAAGGCAACATGGAGTGAAATATGATATAATGTATATGTTTGATTAAGACCCTAGATGCATACTAAGTAATGGTATCAAAATTCTCCCCAAAATCACCTATTTCTGTAAATTTATCTAATCACAATGGAAATTAGTTGGACCCCCCTGGCTAGACGGTTAAGGCGAGCGAAGCGAGTCTGCCGGCTAGTATTTCTATATTTTCAAGACTCTTCAAAAACTGCGGTAGCTTGTTGTAGAATTTCCTATTCCTACCAATATACAGTGGCGCACCCAGGGGGGGGGGCTTAGGGGGCTTAAGCCCCCCCCCCCCAAGAACCCGAGCTCCTTAAAAAATTGTTAATAATTTTCAAGAAAATTTACTATAGAGAGTATGTGCTGCAGGCTGATTAGTGTTGGTACATGTCATTTATTCACACTTTTCAAGTAGAATAATGTTCATAATAAGTGGCTTGACGTGGGGGGTTTTGGGGCTCAAGCCTTGCCCTCAGGTCCTGAAATCCTTATCAAAATGTTGATAATTTTCAAGCGAATTGACTGTGTAATATGGACTCTAGGCTGTACATTTAAAACTTGTTTAAATCGGATGACAATTAACAATATCTTTATACTATTAACAGGAATACTATGAGTGACTACCATTGGTGGAAATAGAGTTTGTAGTCTTGCAGAATTAAATTTGACTAGGTGGCTGGGTAAAGATGATAAAAATAATTCGTTTCACTCATATCAATATGGCATTCATTTAACCAATAAGTACAGGACCTCTAGCCTCTAGAACCTCCTAAACCTGTAATACATTTAACGGTATTAATGTAATTCCTTTCGGAAGGTGGAGCCGAGATAATTCTGAGACCTGTGCGTGGGCCCACAGTTTTTGATGAGTTCCGAATCATCGGCAAGTGATTTTATAGCTAAGAACCCTTTTTTTGGTGGCTGATCCATTCGGTCACCCTTAGCTTAGGAATTTGCAGCTTGCCTTATGTGACTGAACTGGTACGGTACCTGTTACGGCTCGCGGCTAACAATTTCCTAAAAAAGGTTTACAGGTTTTTGCGAAAACATTTCAATAAGATTGCATATTCCTTATTCTTGATTCCTTCGAAAACGCTTCAATACAGAAATAAATATAGCAGAAGAGTGAAGCTATCTTTTTCAATAAGAGATCAATAAATTAGTACTCATTCCGAAAACTCTAGGCTTCTAGAGTGCTCATTTAGGTGGTAAATTAAATACATTTGATGAGAAATGAACTGAAAACCCAAATGAAACATTAAGTACCGTGATTATTGAGTAATCCTATGAAATACACAAAAAAGGCCAAAAGAAGGCATTTTTAATATTGAAATGTATGAGCTTGGCTATTAATTGTGAATAAAGCACCCAGAACTTACAAAACCATAATTTAAATTTGATAAAAAGACAGAAGAATAGCAAGTGGAAAGCATATGTGCAAAATCAGTATGCTTTGATTCAATGAAACTCTATAAACTTTGGGACCGTTCTTGACTATTGAGTACGTTCATATTTCATTTCAAAAAATGGTTTGGCAAGTTTTGAAGGAGAAATTGAACAAAAGTTTTGGTTCGTTGGCAATTGAATAGGTTAACCATTAGGACGACGTAAAATAACGTGTTTTTATGATCATTTTGTGAGTTTTTGTAAAATATCCCAACAATTTAAAGATTTCGTCATGTCGATTCGCTTTAGGACTGGAATTTTTCGTTCTTTTTATTAACAACGCAGAAGTCTCAGAATGGTGTAGACATAAAAATTTATAATAGTAGATGTCGTAGCACGTTTCAGATAATTTTACATTGATTCAATTTAATTCACACCATCTATATGAAGACCTTAGTCATTTCTGAATGGATGCTGGAATAGCTGTAATCTTTCGCCCTCTTTATTTCTGTAACAAAGCGTTCCGGACCTACATTGATTCTAATTTTTTTACCCTCATGAGAAGTTGATTAAGCAGTCTGGCAGAATCATTTTGAACTCCTGAAACACTGTACAAAAAGTACTCATGATGGACACATTTTGTTTCCCCATAGCTACTCTAATACTAATAATCTTTAAAAAGTCAAGTAATGAATCCCCGCCCCCTCAATAAACTTTATCGGGCAATAATCTTGCAAAAAGTCGTCTGAAAAATCCCCCAAAAAATCCCCCCCCCCCTCCTCTCCAAAATTTTCCCTGATATGACGGGTAAGCCCCCCCCAAACCAAAAGTCTGGGTGTGCCCCTGCCAATATAACTAGGTTTTTGTTTGAATAAGCTACTATTGTGACTCACCAAGTGATAATCTCCTCTGCTTCTTGTATTATAATCATGTACATCAAGATTTTGGTTAATATCATTCGTTTTTACATATAAAGTAGCTTCATACACATATAAGCAGGGTACAGTTAGGAGACCAAGTCTCTTGAACAACGGCTATCATTATTTTGGTTTATGGAAATTCGCCCATCTAATTCTGAATCTAAAAAAAAGCAGCTGATTCAATTGTCTTACATACTTTTGAATGTCTCGCATATTATCCAGCTGATTGTATCATGCCTTTCTATCAAGTGTAACAAAAAATATCGTACATTACACGGCCGTAAACTTTTGCCGGTTCTCGCATATTCACGTTTCTGCACTCCGCTGTCGCCTCGTGCATAAACTATCATATGCTCGACCGGCAAAACGTTTCTTTCCAGCCTAGTAACGTAATTATACTATTTTCAGGCTTGCACGGCCACCGTTTACCTTGGAAGATAAATCTCCGGGTCCAGCAGCGTATAATCCGTCAATGAAGGGCGTGCAAAAGAAAGCGGATGCGGTGAAGTTCTGCGGACGTCCGGAAGCGGCGTTAGCGACAGGATTCGGTCCGGGGGCCGGACATTACAAGTATGAAAAAAGTGGAAGAAGCATGCCGAAATACTCATTTGGAAAAAGGCACAATGATTGGGAATCACCTTATTTTGTACCTGAGGATAATACTTGTATTTACAGGGGAAGAACAAATTAAATTGAGAGTTGGAAAATTGATTTTGCCTTTTTCAATAACTAGTGAGCTCAACGGGGCTGGAAACTCGCTTGCAAACAACATACTCTTACAAACATACTCAACATACTCAAATAACATACTTTTGGAACGGGAAACTCATTTGAGAAGCTTATTGTAGGGGAAGGTGGTAACGATAAACGGCTGTTTTGAAGATACTGATTTAGATAAAACTTAGATAAACTCTACTGATTTAGATTCTAAGAAAACAACTGTCAGTTTTTAAGCTGATTGAATAAAGGCCAATGAAGGAGAAAAAATTTGATAAAAGCATACTTACTAAGAAGATTTTATTATGAAACTAGTTAGGCTTTAATTCGAGTATTTCATTTAAAATTTTAAATTAATTTGATTTTTATTCCGGACTAGCTATTGTGCCCGTCCTTCGTACGGATTATGTTTAGAAATACGACTAAATATGTTTCGGCTTTTTTGATAGCAACGATCATGAAGTTGTTAGCAGCTTAGTAAACAACTTAGAACGTAAACAATTCAGTGACAGTTATCAGAGAGAATATTTGAGAACAGCTGATTGATATATCATGATAAATTACGTGATTTGTTCTTATGTGGTAATGAAACTTAGAAGAAATGTATCCAAAATCGCACAATACTTGGTTTTTAAACGTTTATTGTTCTGTTAAAAAAAGGTTAATCTAGTTTTTTATAGCTAAAGACATTGTCAAAAAGGTTTTCAATACTGATAAATAACTTTAATCCCGATCGATGCTCTCGTTTTTCAGGAGAAGGCCGCGTAAAATGCTTTCGGACAGACAGGCAGAAATTGAGATAAGACTTGTTTCGGCTTCTTTAATGTATAAAACGTAAAAATAACCAAAAAATATATAATTCTGATAAATGTACAGACAAAACTCTAATTTTATTTATATAGATAGATAGATTCACAAGACATAGGCTATATCACCTGAAGTTCAAGTTCATCGTTGCTCTGATACACATTTATTTTCCACAAAAATACCTATATATAGAAGCGAGTTTATTTTACAGCTCTAGCCGTTTCTCGCATCCCATCTGCCATCTCTCTCGGTTCATCCTATCTCCATCAACAAGATTTCTATTCATCATATCGACATACACTTGTTTATTCCATATTTCGGGCGGTCTACCTCTTTTCCTTCTTCCTGGTGGATTCCAATTCAGTATCTTCTTGGGCCACAAAAATACCTACCATACTTATATACCTATATATATCAGGGCAATGGAATTAGTGTATCAGCTGATAGAGTTTCTATAAGAAGCCTGATCGCATTTATTCATCTACAGCTGATGATAACTAAACATTTATTTTGAAATCTATTGCGAATTCCATATGGTGAAAACAACTATTTTCTATAGTAATAGTATATATATATATATATATATATATATATATATATATATATAATATAAATAATACTTTATATGGAGGGCTGAGAACCCATTCTTTTGTTTCGCCTCAAAAAGGATGAGTAGGTCAATATCATTGGCAAACGAACTTGATCTGTATTAAGGTTCCAAGAATGTGTGTTTAAAATTTGAAGTTGATTTTTTTTTTGTAGATTACGTCTTGGAGACTCCAGTTAAGGAGTATAAGACATACTTTGATTGGTCAAAGCGTTCGAAAGTTATCATTGAACATACAAACAAACCCTCGAACACAGAAAAAGCCGCAAGCCCCCAGTCATGAGTCAAAACTAAGAGCTCGCTACGCTCGTTCAATTAGGAACTGATGTCATAAGAGCTTTTAAAGTGTAATTGTATGGAATATGTAATGGATTCAGGATTCAGTATGTAAATGCATAAATTTAAAATGTGTGGTAAGAATTTAATCCAGTAATAAGGTAAGAATGAAAAAGTAAATGCGTATGGCTTTTATTGGTGGGGAGACCCTTACAGGTAGTTCCACTTTGCCGCTTGAGCCAAGTTGTTGGAAACATGGTGGACCTACTATTTCAGGTGGGTTCCGAGCCACCGGGAAGAGATTTTACAGCAGAGAACTGTGAACTGAGTATTTTTTGTTGGCCAACGCAATCGGTCACCCTTACAGAGAGGGCCCAGGAGAGTGTTGCTCATCTAATCTTATTGAACAGACACCTGCTACGGCTCACGGCTATCACTTCTCTTGTGATTTGAATATCATAAAGGTATTGGCTATGACGCTATATTATATTCTACCTGAGGTTAATGCTTGTATTTAAAGAGGTAGAACAGATTAAATTGAGCTTTGATAAATTGTTTTCATTAATTTTAATGTGTAATTGCATAAATGGAATATGTAATGAACTCAATATGTAGTTGCATGAACTTAATAAGCTTGGTGAGAATTTAATCCAGTAATATGGTAAGAATAACATAAATTAGTTTTGAAGTAACTGACAAAAATACAGAAACATAATATTTATTAATTTAGATGTGTGTATGTATGTATGTGTGTTCCCAGTAAACTCCGAAACCGCTGAACCGATTTTTATGAAATTTTCTGGCACAATATAGAATTATAGTCCCGCGATGGTTCATGTGAAGATTGGGAGTTCAAAAGTCCTCGCTGAAGGCCACAAAAAGGGAAAATCTTTCCTTAAAGGAACAGCTGAAGTTAACAGTTTTTAATCATACGGTGGGTCCTTACTCCTTAGCGGCGTTATTTACGCTGTCTGCAGACTTACGGACGTACCGTGTAGTCGGAGCATTGCAGTCATGTAGGAAACATATGACTGGAGAATCAAAGCACAGCTTATGTTTCATCAATTATTAAATTCTTTGGTGAAAAAAAAAATTCTAATTGCAATTTACCAAACAAAAAATAACATTTTCGGAAAGCCAGGAATATGCGGTTTGTACTAGGCTCTTGGGAATTTGCCGGGTACCGCCATTATAACTAATATTCCGTTGCAACGCACGGGTGAACCGCTAGTATCAATAAAAAGTAGTTTTAAATCCAATATTAATATAATACAATATGAAATATAATTAAAAAAATACAATATGAAGATGAGATGGTAATTTCTTTGAAATTTAATTAGTGAAATAGACGTGCATTGTAACTAATTTTTTTGTATAAATGTGACACTATTTAATGCACAAATGAATACACTAAAATGTACAGAAATACACTTGTGTTTGTACTTGTAAATGCACTTGTGCTTGTACTTTTACATTTTGTTATGGATAAAGATGACTGAATCAATCTGCAAATTTGTAAACAATTCATATGAATTTTGCACTTTTTCTGCCAATAAGTGTCCAATTAGCAACACGACAACTCCACTCACCCACCTCATTTCATGACGGCTACCCTAGTCAATATTCACACCATTAAGGCGTCCCCAAATTAAAAGGGAGATTGATATATTTACATTTCCACCCACAACACACACATCGATCTCAAACAATAATTATATTCTGTCAATTCACATATTTTACATCGATCTCAAACA
This sequence comes from Conomelus anceps, assembly GCA_948455865.1. NCBI lineage: Eukaryota > Metazoa > Arthropoda > Insecta > Hemiptera > Delphacidae > Conomelus > Conomelus anceps. The sequence goes on from OX418227.1 coordinate 4,369,955, forward strand.
GCAATTACCTGTCAATTTAGGGGGAGCCAATGGCTCAGTTTATTATTGTCGAATTAATCTATTAGATTTTTTCTGTTATTTATCGTGGCTGGCCCTTCTCATTTCACGCTTTACTGACTTTCTGAATAGGCTGGCGCTGAGGGAAGGTCTCACTATATTAAAGGTAAAATAGTGAAGCCTTGGCTGAGGGTAAGGCCACTACCACTACAATTTATCCACCTGGTGTCAGCATGTACCAGGTGCAAGAGACATAAGGGAATACAGGTGGCTGAGTCGAGTTCCTTCGTAGCACAGCCCTAGTACGTTCAAGTCATCTGACCAGAAAGGATCAGTGTCTGTTTGAAGTTCGTTAGAATTGTGCAACCAAATTACGTTCAGAAATTTCCAAAGAACTTTATAAAGGATTCCTTTCTAGTTTACGTCAAGTTGTTCATTTAAATTGTACTCGGTCATAAAAGGATGATTTAATATGTCATCTATGAAACCCGCGAATTCATCAGGAATTTTTTAGCTACAAGCTCAGAAGGTTAATTGGTCTTTTAGATTTTTCAATAATTTAGTAGGACATTTGTAAAACTATTACAGAGATAATATTTTAGGAGCTACAAGTTTAGAAGGTTGATATAATAGAGGATAACATAATTATGTCAGCTATGAAACCCGTGAATCCATCACTAAATCTTTAGCTACAAGCTCAGAAGGTTAATTGATCTTCTAGAATAATATAGTAGGACTTTTGTAAAACTAGTTTAGTGGTAATATTTTAGGACTTACAAGTTTAGAAGGTTGATTGGTCTTCTAGAATAATATATTAGGACTTTCGTGGAATTATTCTAGAAATAATATCATAGCAGCCACAAATTCAAAATAATGGTCGTTTAGAATGATGTAGCATGACTTTTGGAATTAGTATGGAGATAATATTGTAGGAGTTAAAATTCCGGAAGGTTAATTGGTCTTTTATATAGTAAGCCTTTGTAAAACTGTAGGAGCTACAAGTTCAGAATAATGATATTTTAAAATAATGAAATAGACTGTATAACTTCAAAACAGCTACAATATTAGAATATTGATTTAAAATTTTCATTAATAGGTAGATTGATATTTGCAACAATTGGGAAACTACCTTCAAGGTCAAGTGGTTCATTGAAGATTTCATATACACCAATGAACTATTGTCAAATAAGAGCTTACAGAAGGACAAGTACTAAATTTAGTTTCTATTTGATATAACATTTGAAAACTATAGGTGTAGGCGACTTATTTTGAAGAATATATCATTATCAGATGCAGAACACGAGATATAGGCGGAAACGGAAATAACGAGTCCACAATTCCTCACTTCTTGCTCCTGATTTGATGGGTAAGTCTTTGAACTTTTCATTTAAATTACTGGTTCTAATTGATATTTGATGTACCCTACTCAGACATGGTTTGATACTTAAATGTTCTATTTATTAGCCGACTGCCGATATACTACTGCTTTGTTTTATTTAATGTTTTGTTATCTGTGTATTTGTTTCATTTTTTTGATATCTATATGTGTCTCAATGTTTGTAGAATATTGAATTCGTTTGTTTCATTGTTTTATTTAGATTTTTATTTTCAATTTAATTAGCCTATTTTTTGTTCGATTTGTGTTTACACAATACTATTAATTAGATAGTACATTCTTAAATAGCTTGAACAAAATTGTTTTCAATAGAGGATATTAGTTTTTAAAGATAAAATAGGTACCCTACTGAAATAGTAGTCAATCATGACTTTTAACTTCCCAAGATTATTTTCTTTTAAAAGCTGGAGTGGTCCCAGCTCAGGATTTATGGCGGGGGGGGGGGGGGTGGGGTTACAAATGAGTTTTGTTGACCTTTTTTGCAAGATTGTCCCTCCTCCTTCCTATCTCTTCGTCAGTAAATCCGATTTTGGGAGGGGGGTGGTCGTGACCCCTTGACCCTCCCCCTGGGACTGCTCTTGTTTATTGTTTAATGGAGAAAAAACATTCTTTCAATAGACAAAGAAAGCATGTTAATCAGCAGAATTTTCCATCAATCCTATCTTTTGTTCGAATCCAGTTTTTGATAAAACACTATCATTCCAAAATTGGCAAATATTCGATAGAAATTAATAAAAAAAAAGCAATTTTAAGCAACCAAGAATGATCCAAGGAGGGAGGGGGTGATCTATCCGACCTCTCCATATCAAAATCGGAGCTTTGGTAGTGATAGAGTAGGGGGAGGAAATCTCGCAAAGATGGTCAGTCAAATCCCAATTTGAGACCAAAAACTTTCAGCTGAGACCGGAAACTTGAACCTTTGGACCGGAGCCTAAGTGGCACATGGTACATACAAAGGTGTAAAAATAATTAGAAGAAATTCCCTAATTTTATCTTGGGGCAGTCATGTGCAGAAGATTCCACTTCAAATTTAGCCGCAAAACGCTAGAGATGTGTAGAGGAAACGATCAGTTACAAAAAGAAGGTACAAAATACTATTTTATCTAAAAAAAAAATGATGACTTGATCGTAGCACAGCTGATTACCACTTTTAATATTTGAAGATTTGAATAGAACTAGATATTCAGCTGTTCACTCTCCCAATAATCGAGAACCTCATTCTCAGTGTCTTCTCAAATTCCAAAAAGATCTACTCTCTCATTCCTGAGAATAGTTTTGGGTGTCTCGCATCACTTTCAGGGCTACAAAGAAATCAAGATTCAAGAATTTATTCGACTAGCTGGTGAGTTGGAAATCTTCGTTTAATATTTTTAGAAGCTCATTTCCTACAGCTGATGAATCAGCTTTTGACATTTTCATTGTCCTAGTTCTGTATAGGCTACGTTTTATTAACACTGCATCTCCGTTTTTATCGGGAAACTATGAATTCTAATTTCGGTTTCAGTACATTTTTCCTGGATTTCCTCCTTTTTTAAATAATGGCTAGACTCGAATTGAATTTGTGATTAAAAGTAGATGCAGAACGATGTTCAGATGTAGTTGGGTTAAAGGCAAATCGAACCAGGGTGCTACTTGTAGGCTAAAAGGTTAAATGTTTCTTCTAGAACGTGACGTAGAAAACGTCCGTGTAGCCTGACCCAAACGCTTCGTGCCCACTATCACAACTTTTACACAATTTTTTATCAGTCCATGTAATTTCAGTTACATGAGGCAAAACAAAAAGTCGTCTCAGAATAGTGCTATTTGTAATCGTCTCTCACGTGTTTTGCATAAAAGCAGGGCCGGTCTGGGGAGATTGCGGCCCCTATTAACTACCTGGGGGCCCCTTGCCGGAGAGCCCGGGGGCCCTCCCCCGGAAATTTTTTAAAAATATTACACAGAAAAATCCCTTTTTTACTAGTCATTTCACCTAAAAACCTACAGTACTGAACACTTTTTCGATTTTAATAATTACACAAACAAGATAGATTTTTATAAGGAATAGTTTATTGCTAGAAGTTCAAACAAACACTTTATGCAGGTTAAATACTTGGCCATGTAAAAAATTGCAAACGTTTTTATTTATAAATCGTTATCAAGGATTTTTTATTACATACTAAAATAAAAAATAATACTGCTTATAGCCTTGATGAACTCCTAACTATTTAAGTAGTTTTAATTTAAGTACATCATTAGTATTAGCCAACTCATCTATAGCAATATCGCAGCCGCCATTAGCATTAATGTTGACAACAAATCCTGAGAAAGAGATGTCCTCAACCGGCTTTTAACAATTTTTAATTTTGATCTCGCATGTCGCCCTTAACAATGTTTTAAACAAATAAAATAATAGTATAAATTATTTAAAGCAACGTGTATTGTGGAATATAACAAGTCGTGGGTTTGAATGAAAACATAAATGCAAAAAATATTTAAAATGTATTTTTTTTATTGTTCAGTTTTGGGGCCTTCTAGCTCGGGGGCCCCTGGCAATCGCCTGGTAGCCACCCGGGCCAGACCAGGCCTGCATAAAAGCACAACTTCTTATCACACTATGCAATTTCAGTAGAAAATTCTATCCAGTTTCAGTGAGCATCCATGAAGCATGACAAAAAGTCTTGTCAGACTCGTGCTGTAAGTTTCTATATGTGAGCAGAAATTATCTTGAATTGAAAGGAAGCATGCTATTACCTGACACGTGGCCCTCTGATGAACATCTGCATGCCGTATGATAGATCCGTTAAATTCTATGTTGAAGGTCACGCTCAGCTTATCAAGATCACGGTCAGATGATCGGGCGGGCAGGTCACGGTCAAATGACCAAGGTTATGGTCATTGAACCATTTCAATCACCCACCTATTGTTGACAAATTATTGCTTACGTTTTTCCTCAGCTTGATGGCTGGTACCAGCATAGGATAGTCTACTCGCTGATATCTACTGCCAAATTATATCCATTGTGAACTATTTTTGTCGGAACTCTCTTACTGCTGACGGGCGAATGTCTCAGATCTCAGTTCTGTCGAAGACAGGGAAGTGATAGCCGCGAGCCGTAGCAGGTATCTGTTCAATCAGATAGAGATAAGCTGCGTTCTCGTAGGTCCTGTTCGTAACGGTGACCGATTAGATTGGCCAGCAAAAAAGACACTGTTGTCTGCTGTAAAATCACTTCCCGGTGGTTCGGAACCCACCTAAAACTGTAGGTCCAACTCATCATCCAACTCATTAGACACTTAGACACGCACAGGTCTCAGACCCATGTGGGCTTCATCCTCCAAAAAAAAGACCACAACATTCAAGAACTAGTTGAAGGTTCGTCTAGATTTCTAGAACCACTAGAACTTGAATGTTTCGTTCTTGAATGCTTGGGTCTTGCACAGCACATGCTTAAAATAATAAACAGTTTCTTCCCATTATTCATTGCTTCAGATCCTAGAAAAAAGGTAATATCAATACAGCTTCTATAGGCTATACGCCTTGGCCTACATACAGTCTGTTTATTCAATTATTTTTATTTTGAATACAAAGATAATACATTTTTCTCTTAATATAACATAGTTCGATCACTTTCTTTGTAGTGGTGAAGGTGATATTGTGGAAGGTACCCATAATGAATAATAAGACGAAATTGTCACAACCACATTTATTAAAAAATATTGAGAAACTAGTTTCGGTTGTTATACCATTATGAAACTAAACCACCAATCAAAATAAAACTAAAGTACAGAGAAGCTTATTATACTGAACATGGAATGATACTATTGGCTAAGCGAGAAAGAGGCTGACCTTCATCGAAGGTTGTGATTGGTTGACATGTCACGCCCCCTGGTGGGAGGAGTAACAAGCAAAAATACAAGTCAAATCAATAACTAAAAACTGTGAAAATCTAGAAAGCAACAAAGAAGAAAAATACGTGCTAGAATTGAATCAAATTAAAACTAAAAAATTAGAAACTTACTGAAATACAGTCATGGTCAACCGAGAAATTCATGAAAAAAATATTTTTCTTTAATTTTAACTAATCATTTTCATGAAAATTCCGTTTTAAATGAAGGCTGGAATTATGATGAAATCAAGTTAGTTGTATTGAATTGGTTAAAATAAATTTGGTTATTTAAACTCTACACATTTCTCCCCCCCCCCCCATGTTATTCATATTTCGATCAAATACACTGAGTAAAATTAATAAACAGTGTCTACCCATTATTCATTGCTTCAGGTCTTAGAAAAAGGGTATTTTAATGGTTAAAGCAGCTTGTGAATGGGCCTAGGCCTACAAGCATACTGTTTATTCAATTATTCCAATTTTGAATAAAATTATAATAAATTTTTCTCCTAATACAACATAATATTTTGATCTGATAGAGTGAGTAAAAATAATAAACAGTGTCTTCGCATTATTCATTGCTTTAGTTACTAGAAAAAAGATAATTTCAATGCAGCGTGTATGTAGGCCCACGCCTACAAGCAGACTGTTTATTCAATTATTTAAATTTTGAATACAATTATAATACATTTTTCCCTCAATACAACACATTTTGATCAGAGTGTGTAAAATTAACAGTGTCCAAGAATGTGCAGTTTTGGGAAATGCACAGGTTTTGTTCACCTGTCAGTGGCGTAATAATGGGGTGGTGGTCAAGGGGATGGACCCCCCCCCCCGAGACCCTGAGCCAAAACGTTATTGAATTCTAACAAGCCCTGAGAGATAATTTTCGACCAAAGAGTCAAAGTAGATGTCTTGAATCGCCAAAAAGTTGGTTCAAGAGGGATTATTTGAGAGTACCCCGGACCACCCCTTTTTAATGAAAAAGCTATAATATAAATACTGTAAATATATATCAGGTGAGGTGGGGGATCAAAACATAGCAGAGTGAAAATAGTTTTTAGTAGTTTGCTTTGAAGATTGGCTCTTTGAACAATAAATTGGCTAGTGTTAGCGTTAACGTAGTTTTGTTCCCATAATTCTTTTCTATAGGATTTCGATTTTTCTATTTACTTTGAGAGCAGACAGATGCACAGAGTCTTCAGGTTAGAATGAGCGTTATTGTTAAAATAGTTTTACACAAACTCTCCAACTTGCTGTCGGAAAATACAGTCCTTTTTTGCCTGTCTGATTCATTCTGATCTAGTTAGATCGAATAGCTGACCTAGAGATTGAGTTAGGAATAGAATGGCAGATGGCAGTCATGCAATTTTAACTTTCTCATTTCTGCATGATAACGTTTTAGGTGGTGGGGAAGGGGTTGGGATGTACAAAGGGTATCTAGTTCATACAATTCATTTTCCGATTAAGTCACTCAAGATTTTGGTATTATTATTATTATAATCATTATCATTATTATTAGACGTAAAACTCCCAAAGTGGAAGACGCTGAGTAAAGATGGTCCATTTTTTGGACTTGTTCTTCTTGTTTGCCCACCAGCTTTTCATTTTTTGTGCGAATTCAGCTTTTCTCTTTTTACTCCATTTTGTTCCAACTCTTGGAGGTTTTGTCTCTGGCAAAATTCACATTTATAAAGTTTTATTCAGAAGTTTTTTCTATTGTAAATTTTTTTGTTGATTATTTTGGCCAGTACTAGGCATTTTTTATCATTTAGTATCCATTCTCCTCCATTGACAAGATTCTCCATTCTTCTCCATCCTCATTCTCCTCCATGACTACACAGTTTACAATACGTTTTGTTAGTCTATGGTCATGATGTGACCATCAAATTTAAGATTTTGTTTATTTATTTAAAAACATAAAGATGAGTATTGTTTGCTCATGAAGAGCTGTAATTATTCATTAAAATGAAATTTCCATGAAAATGATTAGTTCAAATTATAGAAAAATACTTTTAGACAGACTTATTTTAGATGGTTTTAACTCTTTCGCTACCGTTTTGATCATGAGAACAAAGTTTTTATAGAAAATGCCACCTCCATAATATAATATATCGCACTAGATTTGCTGTGATGCACTGTGCAAACGGGGAAAACCCACATCCACCAAAAAAAAAAAAAAACGGGACAAGCTTCAATTACAATTTTTTTTTTTTACATTCCCATATTACATTTTCTATCAAATTTACAAACGAAGTTAGAATACTATTTTGTAGAAAAAAGTTCTCTATAACATATTGATGTATATATTGAATTTAGCTGCAGCACAGCGTTGAAAAAACGATTTAGGATTATGGCCGTCACGCAATAACGTGAGTTAATTTTCACTTAAAAGTGTTTAAAAAGTTTTTATTACATTTTAGTGGAAACAAGATGGATTTTCAACATCATGATTTGGGATTTATAAAAAATAATGGTAAAGACATATTTATAAGGTTTTGAATTATGACTGCATACCTATTTTTAAAGCTCTGTAACTTTTCAGTCATAAGCTGTGGAGAGAATATTAGAATTTATTCATGTAGGAAATTGCTTTTTCCTTAAAACTTATCTCCTACTAATTTTGGCTACTACATACTGTTCAGAAGTTATGATGGGAAAACTGGAATAAGCTACTTTCAATTTTCATGTTCTGAGACAGCTCAGAGAGAATAGAAGTAAAATTCTTCTTCTATACTCTCTGACTTAGCTCCGCAGAGCTGCTGTATGAAAAAGTCAACTCCCTCGCCATCTAGCCGTTAATGTAGTAACTAAGCCGTAACTATAGTAACTAACACTGCTTCAGTTTCTTGAAATACTGACTTGAAACACAAGATACTAAGTTTGTGAAGAATACATTTTCTAACAATATTACACATATTTTTTGTATCTATTGTAATTGAAGATACTTTACTTGAAACACAAGATACAAAGTTTGTGAAGAATAAATTTTCTAACAATATTACACATATTTTGTGTATCTATTGCAATTAAAGCATAACATTGGTAAGACATCCTGTTTTATACACCTATTTTATTTTTTCCCACTGTCATAAATCTATAAATTTATTTATTAAAAACCGAAGTTAAAGGGTGCTTGCAAAGTTGATAATAGTTCAAGTAGTGATTCCACAGTGGATTCATTACTCCAGGGCAATACCATCGCAAAATCAAACACATGCTGTGGAATGGCGGTATTTACGCTGATTCAATCTGTTATACACCATGCCACAGTATGTGTTTTATTTTGCGATGGTGTTTTTAGTCGAGAAATGAATACTCCACTGTGCAAGCACACCTAAAAAAACAAATAGTTTAATTTCAACTGGAGAAAAACAAAATATCATCGCTAGTTTTTTTTTTTTTTTTTTTTTTTTTTTTTAGGATGAAGCCCACATAGGTCTTAGACCTGTGCGTGGGTAATGAGTTGGATGATAGTGATTGATGAGTTGGACCTACAGTTTTAGGTGGGTTCCGAACCACCGGGAAGTGATTTTACTGCAGAGAACAGTGTATTTTTTGCTGGTCAATCTAATCGGTCACCGTTACAAACAGGTCCTACGAGAACGCAGCTTATCTATCTGATTGAACAGATACCTGCTACGGCTCGCGGCTATCACTTCTTGTTAGTGTAGGCAAAGGTGTTATTGTGGCAGATATAACATGTGATACTGGTGGTGTCACAGCCACTTGAAAATGAAAAGAGGTATGTAATAGATTATTAGAGGCTCTCAGAAACTATGAAAGAGTACTTGGATACTCCTTGAATGGATACATTGCTCCTGGTACTAGCTTATTAAAGAGACAAGTTAATTCACTGCCATGTAGAAAACAATAAAAGGACATACTTTTCACTAATCCTTAGTGACTGGAGGTGGTGGTCACTTAATCCATTTAACTCATGATAAAGAACAGGGTTAGGGTCCTCATACAGTGAAGCATCTTAGCGTCTTTTTTTTGTAGATTACGTCTTGGAGACTACAGTTAATGAGTATAAGACAAGTCAGATCAACAATAAATTACACTCTTATACACTAGTTACCATAATTTACTATATTAATTAGTTGAGGCGAAGCTTAATTTTGATATGGAAGGAACTCTTGTACACTATAAAAAGCTTTATCAACTAAATGTTTTTTCAATTGCTTTTTTAATATTTCTATTTTTCAATAGGCTATATAGTTTATATATCTAATACTCAAAGATAGTGAAAATGAAAAAAATCTTTATTAGGTGGAGTTAAGACTATTGATATAGAGAATATTGATATAAAGAGCTGAGAATGTTATAGATTGTAATAAGAGAAGTGCAAATTTGGTCCTTTATTTGGCGACAAAAAGAGCAGATTACAACAGGCAACAATTAGGCCTACCTGAAAAGAAAAATGAAAATAGACCACAGGTTGCGAAGAACAGCAGTAACCTATTTCCTGGATTGAGAGCCACTAAGTTGAAGTCAAATGGATTGGATGTTCTAGATATCGATGACACTATAGGCCATGTGCATATATGAACATTTTGCAACTTCAACATCCAAAACTGTTAATTTAATGTGAAATAAAAAATTATACTTTGAGTTATGACAAATCTTTTCTACTGTCACTCTATCACAAATTGTATTATTATTCTATCAATAAATTAATACTGTCCAGATATTCTTCTCTGAATAATAACCATATTCATGAATCAATATTTGAAAATGCAAATGTTACAAATTCAATTGCATAATCACCATCGCAAAATCAAACAAATGTGGTGGAATGGTGTTTGGCACATCGAAGCAGTTTGAATACCACTTCTATATTTCTGCTCCAGGGAGAGTAGCACCATTCCACAGCGTGTTTGATTCTGCTATAGTGATTATCATTGAGTATTGGATGTTCCACTGTGCAAGCACCCTCAAAGAACGTGGTATTAATGTCCTGCTGTTGCAGTGCAATGCTTTTGAGATCCTGAAAGAAAATTATTTGCCAAATTCTTTGAGTTTGTTACAGCCAATCTTTATCTTTGAGATAAGATAGCTATAGCCCTGCACTGAGCTCTTCTCATTCTCTAGTCTCTCACGGCCTGAATGCCCCAACAGCGTTCAAAAGCAATCTTGCTTGATCCAACAGAGTAATCATGAAAATGTAAACATGTTCTTATTTTTCTTTGCAGATGATTAGCCCAAACACCTCAACAGACGCAAGGACTTTCTGGTTGATCCTTCTGCATCATGATTGGCCCAAATGTCATTACACTAGGAGGCAGTTGGCCCGAGTGTCAAACCACAAGTGCCAAGGTGATATCACAGAAGAGAAGATGCAACACTGAAGATGATTGTGCAGAAAATCAAGATGGCACCGAGATGGTTGTGGTCAAGAAAAGACGCAACAAAAGAACACTTGCTGATGCTGATAACAGACAGAAGGTTCGAGGAGTTGCTGTGGCTACAAAAAACATCAATAACAACCTGATCATCAGTCATGAAGATGATCGTGTCATCAGCGATGAAACTGTGCTGATCATTGACGCCAATTTTGGATGTTCAAGGACATCAACCAGTTGCAGCATCACTACCAACACTGAAACTATCAGCAGTATGTGCAATTCCATGCCGATACTTGAAGTGGCTTCTTCAGATGCCCATACCGGAAGTGAATCTGCCCAGACCGGAAGTGGAAATGCGCAGACAGGAAGTGCATCTGTGCATACAGGAAGTGCATCTGTGCAGACTCCTCAACCAGAAGCTGTTGACAATCCTAACCTATCATGGCTGCTTGACTTCAAGGTGTCTTCGCTATTTGATCCAGATGGCAGTGAGGAGAATGGAGGGCGGCTGGGTAATGAATTCTGTGGTAAGTAATCCACTTAAAAACAGTTTTGTTCATCTTTCCAAAATGTTTTTACAATAATATTGATGGTTTTATTTTTACTTTTTGCATTGATCTAAGGTTTCAGTAGAGATATTCCAACTGATGGGCAGAGAATCATTCCCATATTGACAGTCTTGTATAGCAGGAAAAAATATTGAACTATGTGTTTAGAAACCTCAACTTTCTTCTTTTTTCTTCTCTTGAAAAATCTGAGGATTGACTAGAAGTATTCATTTTGGTTAATGTATATTGACAATCTCTTACATTAGAGGATTCCTAGAAGTCGACTAGAAGATTAAACTTCTCAGTTAGCCTCAACTTGCTCACATTTAATTAGGCTACTCTAAATATTATTTACATACTACAGTATTTACGAATTCTATTCTTCTGTTTTTATTGATAGAATGTTTTAAATTATGAGTTTTATTTTTATCAGTGAGTTTATTTGGTATACAGTAGTCCATTATAACTTTATCCTTATTCCTGTTATCTAGTGTCACGTTTGTTTATATCAACGTATAGGTTGTACTTTACATGTGTAAAAAAAACCGCCAGATAATCTGGACGGGGGTCTGGACCCGAAGTGCCCGGATTGTAGGGAGTCTACTATAATCGGGTATTCACTGATTCCCTGTACTTGAGCAAAATGAAATTCATATTAAATTTGTTTTGTTCAGCAGCAAAATAATAATGTAGGCTTACTTGAGAGTAAAAAAATCCATATTGAGCAAAATTAATTAAAACAGCTTCATTATTCTGCATATAAAGCTCAAAGGTAAATATAGAAACCAGAAAATTGCTAAAGCCGCCAAGCTCAATGTAGAAAATAATAAATTGTAAAATTGATGAAATTTCATAAATTTTCCTGTTATCAGTAGACATTAATTCTTTATAATCTAACAACTTGAAGTATTTGAAGATAATAATAATATTAATATTAGAAAGAAAATTGAAGGGTTGGAGGTCAAACCGGAGGAAAAAGCCACTAGAACTGTGACGAGGTGGAGCGAGGAGAGAAAAGCACAATTTTCACTCAGAATGAGAGAGTGGTGGGCTAACAAAAAGAATAAGGAGCCCCCTTAGCGTTTTCCTTTTGGGAGTTTTACGTCTAATATTAATAATAATAATAATAATAATAATATAATAATAATAATAATAATAATAATAATAATAATAATAATAATAATAATAATAATAATAATAATAATAATAATAATAATAATAATAAGAATACTTTTCTGATAAAAATATTGAGATGAAATTTTGGTGCATGATCAATTCACATAATAATTCTATAGCAAGTATTGAATCTCTAAAATATTATCAAATATTAATAATATTATAAATAATATAGACAATATTAAAATAATATTATAGATATTTTCTGTAGAACTTTGTTCTCCATATTACTACATAATAATTTCCATAATTTCAAATTATAAATTAATATTTAATAAAATAAACGATTTTCAGTCTGTTTTACAAGAAAATCATAATAGTTATGTTACGGGTTCTTAGTCTAAAATAACGCTGGCAACACTTAAATTTATCACTTGCACTTTATTAACACAAATAATCTACAACTCACACTGTTCAGTAATTTCTTACAGAAAAATAAGCAATTAAAAACAGATAACACGATATTGTTCAACTGATGAGTTTTCAATAAACTGTACAAAAATCAATCACTAAATGTCAAAAGGCCGATCCAATATTAAATAATAACTGTACAATAAACTGTCCAATAATATTTGAAAAGAATTGTCAAGGAAGAACAATTAACTTACATAGCACAAGTCCGTAATACAGTAATAGGTAAAAGAATTATCACTATAGAACTGTCAAGAGAATTATCACTACAGACAATGAAAGTTCCTTAGATGGTTTGTAATAGCGCCAACGGGATTGCACTGTCTGTATTAACGGGAACTGTCACTACTGCCACTTATCAATGTAGAACAACAACTGAACTACTCAACTGTCAGACTTGTTTATCATGACGAATTTCAAACAAGACTGAACTAGTTTCTACAAATGTGTTTGCCTTAAATAGGTTTTTCAACAATCGAGATATCTCTAGATTTCTCTACCAACTTCTATCGATTTCTAAAATAAACAATGAAAGACCTTCATGCCTTCCACAATATTCGATAAGACTCCATTAATTACTAATCAAACAACTAGAACATTCTACAAATTACTAAGTAAACACCATAAAAGTGTTAAAAGCAGAGTAATTAATCGCTTAGAAGTATACATTTACATAGCAGATAACACCAAGAACCACTGTTTCTTCTTTCTCTCTATTCTCTCCAATTCTCACAAATTTGTGCTGAACAATTTTGAAAGTATCTGACAATGATTTAGAACGGTTTTGTTAACAGGAGGCGAATCTGTAATGAATCCTGCGTTGACGTCACTATCATCGTCATCATCAACATTTGCGATGCCCTCCCCCACCCCCGTTCCTCACCCATCAACCACCAATCGCCTGCTGAAGCCTCCTTTCACTTACACGGAACTCATTGAGCAGGCGCTCAAAGAGAAGGGCCAACTCACTGTCTCTGGAATCTACTACTGGATGTCGTAAGTTGAAACATGTCTACTATATTCATTAAAATAGTTCAAAATTCACTTTTTGTGCTCCGTGAAATTAAAATAATCTTTTTTTTTGGAGGATGAAGCCCACATAGGTATGATGATACCTGTGCGTGGGTAATGAGTTAGATGATGGTGATTGATGAGTTGGACCAACAGTTTAAGGTGGGTTCCGAACCACCGGTAAGTGATTTTACAGCAGAGAACAGTGTCTTTTTTGCTGGCCAATCTAATCGGTCACCGTTACAAACGGGACCCAAGAGAACGGAGCTTATCTCTATCTGATTGAACAGATACCTGCTATGGCTCGCGGCTATCACTTTTGATTATGTATGATATACAGAGTGTTTCGGAACTCTCTACCAATACTCCTAGGCAGTGTTTCTGGACCACTAACAAAAGTAAATATTGTAATAAAAACTTTCTAAAATCCCCAGTTACTCACACAGCCGCCATTTTGTTTTTTTCACTCATTATATTTTTATTCGAATACCTCTCAATGTATAATTTTGAAATTTTGCAAACAGCTTTATAACAATTAAAGGAATCTTACAAAAATTAATGAAAATTTCCGACATCAAAAAACAAAATGGCGGCCATTTAAAATCTTTGAACAGGATTAAATTAATAATGGCTGATGATATCAAAATTTGACTGGAATAACGTTTTTAGATAGTTTTATTGCAAATCCAACGATACCTCATTTTTCAAGATTGGCCAACAATTAACAAAGATATGGAGTCGGCGTAGCCGAGTTGGCTTATCGCTGGTCTGATAAGCCAAAGGTCCTGGGTTCGATCCCAGTTGAGTACAAAATATTTTTCTCGAGCCACTCCCGTGTTTCGGAGGACACGTTAAGCCGTCGGTCCCGGTTGCATTAAAAAAGCAGTCGTTAAAAAAACGGCGAGGTGGAACTACCCGTAAGGGTCTCCCCACCACGAAAAGCCATACGAATTTACTTTAACAGAGATATGCTACTCCTTAGTGTGTGCGGTGGTTGGAAGCGAAAAACTGCAACCCGTTCTCAACCACCGCACACACTAAGAAGTAGCATATCTCTGTTAATTGTTAGTCAATCTTGGAAAATAAGGTATCGTTGGATTTGCAATAAAAATATCTAAAAAACGCTATTTCAGTCAAATTTTGATATAATTAGCCATTATTAATTTAATTCTGTTCAAAGATTTTAAATGACCGCCATTTTGTTTTTTGATGTCGGAAAATTTTGATTAATTTTTTAAAGATTGTTATAAAGCAGTTTGCAAAATTTCAAAATTATACATTCAGAGGTGTTCGAATAAAAAAATAATAAGTGAAAAAAGCAAAATGGCGGCTGTGTAAGTAACTGGAGATTTAAAAAAAAATTTATTATAATATTTACTTTTGTTAGTGGTCCAGAAACACTGCCTAGAAGTATTGTTAGAGAGTTCCGAAACACTCTGTATATATCACACAATAGGTGTATCCTATTTCCATTCGAATATTCGAGTTTTCAAACCTTAAGATGTGCAATTTATTATTATTATTATTATTAGACGTAAAACTTCCAAAGTGGAAGACACTGAGTAAAGATGGTTCATTTTTTTGTACTTGTTCTTGTTTGCCCACCAGCTTTTCATTTTTTGTGCGAATTCAGTTTTTCTCTCTTTACTCCATTTTGTTCCAAATCTCGGAGATTTTGTGTCTGGTATAACGTCCCATTTAACTTCACAATATAACTTGCAATTTATTATAATCTAATAATTATCAAAACTGACACTGCATTTATATTTAAATTGTTATGATTTTTACTCACTTGTACTGGAGGAAGGTATTTCGCTTCTAAAGGGAAGCTTCATCAGCCTCAACAGGCTGATTAATTTGTTGAGACTCAGCCTGAGGCTTATGAAGCGAAAGAGAAATTCATCCCTCCAGTACAAGTCAGTAAAAATCATAATTTAAATAGAAATACAGTGTGAGTGTTAATATTAGATTGTCCATCAAGTATTTCGTCATGGAAAATATCACGGAATTTACTATAGCCTACAGAGAATCATTACTCGTACAAAGGTTGATAACGTATTAAAATGCACGTTGAAGGAAAAATGGTTGGCTAGAACCTTATCCTGATAGTCGCAGTATTCAATTATTTATTAAAATACATTTTATTATTAACATTATGAACGTAAGTATTGGGCGATTTCGACTGTAGGTGTCTTCAGCTCTCGACATTATGTTTAAATCCTGAATACTAGTTTCGGTTGTTAGTCCATTATCAATCTTAAACAAACTAAAACTAAGATAAAGAGTAGAATAACATAATAAATTATACTTAACACAGAATGTTACTATTGGCTGAGGGTGAAGGTGCTGACCTTCATTGAAGGTCTGTGATTGGCTGAAGGCCAAAAGAAGACCCGCCCACTGGTGGGAGGAGCAACAAGCAAAAATAAGAGTCAAAATCAAGAACCAAAAAGCAGCGAACAAAAATTAAATAAATTCAAAATAAAAAAATTGAAGCTCACTGAAATGCAGTCAAGGTCAACCAAGAAAAATAGGAAACCCCCCAAAAGAGACTCAAATTTTGTAGATAATTTTGAGGTAATTTAGATTACCTCATTACTAATAAACACAAGTTCAAGGCTGAAAAAGATGTTGAATTTCTGCATTTGATGGGCAAAGGTAGACAATTGATCATTTTAGAAGCCTTGGAGATAACTAGGCTGGTAAAAAACGATTCCAATACTAGTTTAAACGATCAAATTTATTTCAATCAATTCAATCGAACTAACTTGGTTTCATCATAATAATGGCCTGCATTTTAATATCGGTATTTTCATATTTTTTCTCGGTTTACTTTGACTGCATTTCTGTGATCTTCAATATTTTAAATTTATTCAATTCTAGCCTACTTATGTATTGTTCTTGTTTGTTGCTTTCTATGTGCTCACGATTTTTGGTTCTTGATTTGACTCTTATTTTAGCTTGTTACTCCTCTCACCAGGGGGCATGACTTTTTATGGCCTTCAGCCAATCACAACCTTCAATGAAGGTCAGCCTCTTTTCGCTTAGCCAATAGTATCAGTCCATGTTTAGTATGTATTAAGCTGCTCTGTACTTCTGTTTTAGCTTGTTTGAGATTGATAATGATGTAACAACCGAAACTAGTAACTCGCTATTTTCAATAAATAAATGTGGTTGTGACAATTTCTTCATTCATTATTATCATAAAGGGTTTTTACATTGTTTTGAATCTCAACCGCATTGGTGAGGAGTAGAAACACACAATATCACAACACACACTATGTTACTAAAAGTTCGATAATATTTATTTGTTGCGAGTTTCCCATATAAATTCATTGTTCACACTGTACACCACATATGTTACTTCATATTATGAATATGAACATTATAAGAGTATGAAGTTTTTCATAAGTATGGCGTGTAGGCTACACTTGTCTCATAATTATTACTACCATCGTCATTGAAACACTTCTGTGCTGTGCAAGGAATAAATAAAACTGGATTTTTTATTATTACTATCAAAATACAATCATCAAAAACTAAACTAAAATAAAATAGTATTATTTTATCATTACTGTCACAAAACAATCATCAAAAACTAGAACGATTATCCCATCTATATGAACTAAATGACCCTTCACCCATAAGATTGACCGGATACAACCAATTCAGCTTGAAGTTACGGATACCTCTTCCCATTTCTCACACACTTCCTGAACGATTAGAAACTATGAAGTGAGTCATAGATATTCGCAGTTACCTTTAATAGTTTGTGAGTTCAATGTGAGAGCAAAACCGTGCCTAATTCTCCATTTCCGGTTGTAGCTGACATAGTAGAAAGTATAACTTCCGGTGAAATATTGAAGCAAGTGTATCTGATCAAGGGTGGTAGCATGATTGGTGCATTTTTTGCCCTCCCAAATTAGCATGTGTAGATGGAGACAAGCCTTTTAGGGGAAGATCAGCTTTGGCAACATTTACTTTCAATTTCCAACGGTGCCAGGTACTGCAAGCTCTCTCACCAATACTTTCTCACTCACTCTCTCTTCTCACTCTTTATTATCTCTCTTTCACCTGCGTTCGGTTTTTGTTTTGTACACTCATGATTCTGCTGCCCCTATTATCCGTTGAGAGAACTTGCAGAGAACTTGTCTGAGTGGTTGAAAGTTATAGCGGATCCAACTAAGTTGTGAAAAACGGTTGTTTCCTGAGGGTAGATAAGACTGAAGATAATGGATATTATCTCTCAATTGAATAGAAGAAATTAGTAATTATTATTGTCTCTCCAGCTCTAGGCTATATAGCTGATGCTTTGCAAAACTTGCGCTATGTTTTGAATTAATAGTCATCCTCATTTATAAATTGCATTGTCTACATTGTTAGATCTTGTTATTTTTGAAAAATATTTGAAATCAAGTAATATCAAAATATGAAATAATAAAAATTGAACAATAACTTTAACCTTTCAATCACATAGAGCCATTGTTAAATCTCGTAAAAATGTTTTGATTTTCACTCACCAAAACTAACCTAGAGCCTATAGTGTCAATCTGTTTTACATCATAATTATTATTATATTTGACCCCCAAACTTGAAAATCAAAAGCTGTCTCACTTGATCTATAAGAAAGCTATTTACCAAGTTTCAAGAGTCTAGACCTTCCTATCGAGCGCTAGAGCACAGACAGAAAGAAAATGGAACGATTTCAATAAGGCCCTGTCCGGTCCTCAATATTATTATGTCATACACGTGTGGTATCGCCCTAAGATTTTACTCAGCTGCTTGGAGCATTATGTTCTTGTGACTAGATGATTTCCTTTATTATTTTTTGCCTTTCTGAACCAGTTGAATCACATGATAATTATTATAATTCTGATGAAAACTTACAATTTTAAAAAGCTTTTTGACAGGCTTTGTACAGAGTCGCTATCACAAGATCGATTACTGGTCAGCCAAAATATATTTTTCTCAGAATTCAAGCCAATAAACAACCCCCAAACACAAAACTCTTTGAGTCAACCCCTATTTCATAGATCCCGACAGTCTGCAAGCTTTTTCGAATCCAAGGCGATGTTTATTTGACTGTATTGTTATTGTTGTCAGCACGTGACTACCCCCTCCCTTCCCTGCCACCAGCAACCCCCTAAAGAGGATGGAACATGCATCAAAAGGGGGTGAAACTCAGGTGGAACCCGGTACCAGTCACAGGGCACAATGGGGGATCTGGGGGATGGAAACTGTAGGGAAGACTACTCCGACTTCCCACATTGGGCGCCAACCTCCCCCAAAAAGCGCTTGGTTGGCTAAGATGCACCCTTCTGATTTTCCAGACGTCATAGCCGAGAATAATATGATGGATCTAAAACAACCCCCTTCCATTCCAAATCAAACCTTGCCAGTCTACATTTTTAGCCGCATCATCTCCCAATGTTGCCAAATGGTGCAACAAAAAATTGATTTTGTAATAATAATAATAATCAACTGGAGCCGTGAAAATTTTCACCTTAAATAATAGTTATCAATTTTAATTCTCTAATTGAATGATTTTGAATTCTTGTTACCGGTACTTTGTTTAAAGTACTTTCACTTTTCTTATAAAAGCGTGATATTTCTTGAAAATCTAAGCCAAATAACTTGAAATTAGGTGCACATGTTCGGGTTAAGGCTCAAAACACGTGGTGAGAAATACTTCCAAAATATTCCTTGAAGATACGCGAAAAACTGACAATTTTTGAAAATCTATTGGTTTTTGATTATTAGGACAAGAATAAACACCTATTTTTTCAAAAAAATGTAGTTGGTTCAGTGGCGGCTCGTGCAAACACGCATTGGGGGTTCACATTTCAAAATCAACATGCACCCAGATTTATTATAATTTGTAAAATCCCATCTTTCAAGTAGGCTATTTTTGTGTTTTACCTTGCTGTAGATGCAGCACATTCATTTTGAATGGAAATTCCAATATATAATATTACTGGGAAGATTAAAAAGTGTTCTCTGCCTACAAGATGTACTTCTATTGAATAATTTATGATAGGTATATAGGTGCACAAACTTATAGTGATATTTTAAACCACTCATCCTAGTATTTAATGAGTTTCTGTAGTGCAGTTTTTGTAGATGAAATCCATCCTCATAAAATCCATTTTTAACCCATGCCAGATCACCTTTTTCACAAGCAAACAACAAACATGTGAAACAATAAAGTTTGTTTGTTTTTTCACAACCACAAAGCCGTTTTTTCATATAATTGTTCTTTAAAATCTCTATTGTGAGTCCTAGTTTTAGATTTAGAGGTCTGATGTATTTCAACTCGCGGCATTGGCCTACCACTTTAATCAATATTTTATCCTCCAATGATAAACTGGCAAACGAAATTTCCTTCAAGTCACTCAATGTATACTTTCTTAAACCTTCCATTCTTCTTTTGAAAAACAATCACTTCATTAACCTCAAAATCGAAGCCGAACAACGCGTGACAACTGACAAGACAACAGCCAGAGTGCTGCAACGGCGGGCTACCAACTGCCCTACCTGTCAGTTGCCCAGCCAAAACAAACTACGAAAACTAAATTTTATGAAAGAAGTAAAGCGTACATTTCATAACATTGTCAGGCTAGGTTAAATCGTAAAGTTTTCTTTGGTCCGTCAACTGGTAAGGTCGGGCAGATGACAGGTAGGGCAACTGGTCACCAATCTGCCACACCGCAACAAGGCAGCATTGGAGCACACTCGAAGGCAGCTCCCCATTTAGCAAATGTAAATAGGCGTACACCCTCCCTGGGGAAGCAACTGGACTCGTCCGGCTATCATTTAAACAAATGCTGAACGCTTGGAGCTGCTTTGAAGTGTGCTATGATTCAGTCATATTGCTCTCAGGCGCGTTGGCGCATAATTCAAAACTAAATCGCAGTTGGTGTGCCTTCTTATCGTATAAATAGATGAGTAATCTTAGTTCTGTTTTGCCCATTCTAGTATTAATTGAAACTATAGTTATTGTAGCAATTTTGTAGGGGGCTCACGTGCTATCGTGCTCTCATGAAGCCGCCGCCACTGAGTTGGTTACCGTTTCTCAACAGCAATGTTGCCTAGAAAGCTTAGTATCCTGGATCATTCAAGACCAAGAAAAGCGTTCAAAATTTTCCCCCCAAAAAAAAGAATTTATAATTTTCAAAATTTTATACAAGCTCCCTTCCCATCGAGATCAGTCGGACAGCTGCAAGCGAACAGAGCCTGATGTCTTAATTCTTAAAAAAATTTCTTGGGGGTCAAGTGGCTGAACCCCCATTGCATTCCTAGGATATGTCTTAGAAATTTTGTAATAATATTGTTATGAGCATTATTCTATTGAACAAGTGTGAAACATTAAATTTACAAACACCTATCAGTCCGATATTTCACAGGTAATTTTCTCAAAAAATATGATCATTCTGATAAATACCTCAGGTCCTTGGGGGGGGGGGGGTCTTAAGCCCCCAAAGCCACCCTAGGTGCGCCACTGAGTTGAGGTGAAGCTCATTTTTGTTTTGAGAACCTACCTTGAAGTATTCTTAACTAAAGGGAGAGACTTGGAAAGCATTCACTCAAATTTCTTTTACTGAAAACATTGTTGAAACATATTGATCTTTGACTACGATCTGTGGCTTCCACCTTGAATTATCACTTATTTTGGATTCTTGCTACTGTGTTGAACGAGAATTTTGAGCAGGAGAATCGGGTTTGAACGTGGCTTCACGTTTGTAGGATGGAAATATTTCAAGGATGTTTCATTATTGCAATTTACCAATATTTGAACCTACCTTGAGTTATCCTTAGCTCAAGAGAGGCTTGGAAAGCATTCACTTCGGAGTTTTTTAAAAGCATTCCTTGAGATCTTCCTCATGATATGTTCATTAATATGGGCCTAAACATCAGATCGATGAAGTTTTTTTGTGGAACCTCATGACGTTTCAAGCATTTATGTTTTGGTTCTAATGAATGATCTTTAGTGTTGTGGTAGAGTGCGATACATTACTCTCGCAAAGCAATCTAGACACCAATATTAAGGCTAAGTTATGTTATTTAACTCAATATAAGTTGAATGAAAAACTCTATAAGTTTAAAGACTCTGTTCTCTGCTGTAAAATCACTTCCCGGTGGTTCGGAACCCACCTCAAGCTGTAGGTCCAACTCATCAATCACCATCATCCAATTCATTAGAGAGATTTAGAATATTTGGCTACAATTTAGAATATGTAGAGGAATTTGCTGTGGAAATGGATTTAGAAGTTTTTGGGATAAGAGTAAAAATCGACAATAATTTCGAAGTAGCGGTGTTAGGTATTTATAGGTCACCAAATTGGGAATGGAACAATTTTTGTGAACTATTCAATAGGATTTTAGAGATTACTACTACTCGTTTTACAAACGTTATTGTAGCGGGAGATTTCAATACAGACTTTGCAACACAGAATAAAATGACAGAAGATTTAAGGGATATTATATACATGAATAACTTGGAAATGAAAGTTCATGAATATACCAGAGTCACAAGAACATCACAAACAATAATTGATAACATCCTTACTAATATAGATTACTCTAAAACAAGATTAGGCAGCTCAGAACTATCAAATCTTAGAGGTGGGGTTGCAAGGTCATAAATCAATTAAAAAGAGTAGAGTAATGAAAGAAATTCAACAATGTGAACAGGGGAATATCGATTGTTTGAAGCAGAATCTGCTACAAGAAAACTGGAGTAGGGTTTACAATAGCAATAGTTTGAATAACAAATATGATAGTTTCATTAATATTTTAAGGTTTCATATTACTATGAGTTGTCCAGTTAAAAAAGTCCCTGTAAAAAACAAATTAGACAAAATGGAAGAGTGGATAACTGATGATATCCTTGCAGAAAGAAATAGGGTTAAAGATGCATATGATGAATTCATACTATCTAGAAATATGTTAAGTGAAGATAATTACAAAGCTCTAAAGAAAAACTATACAAAAGAAGTGAAACAAGCGAAATGTAAGAAAACAGCTGAAATTTTGAATAATAGTGTGTATTTTAACACAGCAGTGTGGGATGTAATAAACAAAAATAGGCAAGTAGCTCATGTAGATGCTTATACTAGTGTCCCCAGAATAATTAACGTAAATGACAAATATATTGATGATAGTGTAGACATTTGTAATTTCTTTAACAGATATTATCAACTGGTTGCTAAGAATCTTCAAAAATCTCTTAATACAGGTATTAGTGACATGAGGAATACTGAGGGGATTCAGACCAAATTAAAATTCCACCCAGTATGCCAAGACGAGTTGAAGGGCACAGGGGAAAAACGATCAAAGTCCAAAAAAACTGAATTCTGAAAAAAAAATCCTGATGAAGCTTGTTTTGAGCTCTACAAGATAGCACTTCAAAAACCTGGAAATAATGATCATAGTCCCCACAACAAATCGAAGAAAATAACAAGAGCTGGGGAAAAACGATCACAGTCCACTCCAACATCTGGAAGTATGATCAGAGTCCACTTCAACATGTGGAAGAACGATCAGGATCCATTTCACATTCCCACAGCTGATTTGATATTGTTCAGTATCACACACATTTCACATGTATAATTTGAGGTTATCTATCAGTTTCTCAACATTCGTTAATCAATTTTTGTTTTTTAAGTCATTATTAATTCATCTTTATTTTTTTTAAATATTATTAAACTTATTAATATCGTTTTTTCATACAGGTTAGTGTAGTTTAACAATAAAAATGATTTTTTTCATTCATTGAATCAGGCAATTTCAATAATTTCTCAAAAATTTACACTTTTCATTAATCTAAGTTATTTGGGTGTATTCCAAGTACTGAAAAAAAATATTGACAAGGAATTATTGATTCATAAACTTTATTTTTCGATTTTCTCAAAAAAGTGATTTTGTGACTATGATCGTTTTTCCCCTGCACCCTTCAGTTGTCAAATATCATTGATAGTTTAAATAATAAAAAAACTGTAGGAATGGATGGGGTATCCAGTAAAATTCTGAAAGAATGTAAAGATCAATTGTTAGACCCTTTGATTCATCTGATCAATCATTCATTAGAACAAGGTGTTTTTCCAGATAACTTAAAAGAGGGGAAGATCTTGCCAATCTTCAAAAGTGGTGATAGAGAAAAGGTAGAAAACTATAGGCCCATTAGTATTTTAAATGTAATAAGTAAAATTTTTGAAAGAGTAGTTCTAAATAGGTTACTTCTGCACCTTCAAGAAGCTAACTTTATCTGTGATGAACAGCATGGCTTCCAGAAAGGGAGATCAACAAAGACAGCCATAGTTTCTCTAGTTGAAAAACTAATAGATATAATAGATTCAGGTGATAAAGCTACTGCAATCTTCTTAGATCTGTCAAAGGCATTTGATTGTGTTAATCATAGAACTTTATTGGAAATACTGCAAAATGTAGGTGTAAATGGGGTTGAACTGAAATGGTTTGAATCATATCTTATTGGGAGAAAACAATGTGTAGAACTAACTACAGTAGTTGGTAATAGTATAGTAGAGAATAAATCTAATAAATTAGAGGTGCAAGCTGGAGTGCCTCAGGGGTCAATACTAGGTCCATTGCTTTTTTGTTATATGTCAACCGTTTACCTAAAGAATTAATTATGGTAGAGCCCTCTTATTTGCTGATGATACATCACTCATTTTCAGCAATTCCATTCTAGATAATTTAGAAATAAGTGCCCATATAGGTGTGCAGTCCATTGTCCAATTTTTAAATCAGTTGAAATTAACTATAAATAGTAAAAAATGCCAATACCTTCAATTCAAAAACAAACATAATTTAAATGAAGATAGGGCTATAAACGTGTTTGTAAATGATAATCAATTAGACCAGGAAGAAAAAATTGCATTTCTAGGAGTTATGTTGGATAGATGATATACCTGGACTCCATACATTGAGAAAATATGTTGTAAAATTTCATCTGGGGTATTTGTCCTGTGACAGCTCGCTAGATTGAATGACAAAAAGTTACTTTTTACAGCTTATCATGGGCTCTTACTGTCACATATTATGTATGCTATCTTAGTATGGGGTAATTCATCAAAACAAAATCTTGATAGGGTGTTTAAGATCCAAAAGAAAGCGGTTAGGTGTATAGAAAGAGTAAATAGATTAGATTCATGTAGGCCGTTGTTCAAGAGACTTGGTCTCCTAACTGTACCCTGCTTATATGTGTATGAAGCTACTTTATATGTAAAAACGAATGATATTAACCAAAATCTTGATGAACATGATTATAATACAAGAAGCCAAGGAGATTATCACTTGGTGAGTCACAATAGTACCGGTAGCTTATTCAAACAAAAACCTAGTTATATTGGTAGGAAATTCTACAACAAGCTACCGCAGTTTTTGAAGAGTCTTGAAAATATAGAAATATTTAAAAATCAATTGAAGAAATATTTAGTTGACAAAGCTTTTTATAGTGTACAAGAGTTCCTTTCACATCAAAATTAAGCCTCACCTCAACTAATTGAAGTAATTATGGTATCTAGTGTATAATATTGTTGATCTGACTTGTCTTATACTCCTTAACTTGAGTCTCCAAGACGTAATCTAAAAAAAAAAAAAAAAAAATACCCACGCACAGGTCTCAGAACTATGTGGGTTTCATCCTAAGAGAAAAAAAGATAAGGCTCTATTGCTCGCAACTACACACTGTAAGCCTATTTCACATATTTCACATAAAAATACTCTATCAGTCGTTTGAAGAATACACAGCATGAATTTAAATATTCAAAGATATTAAAATATATAAAAAATATTCAAATTAAATTTTAAAAACTGAATCATAGAAAATTTAAATAAAATTTTATATTTTTTGTGGGGTGTCAATAATAATAATAAGCGTATGGCTTTTAATGGTGAGGAGACCCTTACGGGGGGGGGGGGGGGGGTGTTATGCTGCATAGAGAAAAACGAGGAGAGTAAGGAGAAAAGGGGGAAGTGATAGCCGTGAGCCGTAGCCGTTATATGTTCAATCAGATTAGATAAGCAACACTCCCCTGGGCCCTCTCTGTAAGGGTGACCGTTTGGATTGGCCTGCAAAAAAGACTGTTATCTGCTGTAAAATCACTTCCCGGTGGTTCGGAATCCATCTAAAACTATAGGTCCAACTCATCAATCACCATCATCCCAAGCACAGGTTTCAGACCTATGTGGGCTTCATCCTTCCAAAACAGAAAATACCTATCTAACTACAATACTAGTTGTTTACTAGGGATGTTTTACTACAATAAATATATTACCCTGGTATAGGAGGGTCCTAGTAGATTTATTCATGTAATATGAAGAAAAGCATCCAACAAGAATTGAATAACAGTTGAATCTGTTACAACAGATAATTCATAACTTTTCGATGGCATTATCATTTGAATAGTAAACAGGAAATCTTCTGTGATCAAATCTATCCAACTACCCTTCTGTTAAATATGCTGTACGATACTTTTACACAATTCCATTACATTATTGCTTCCACCTAGGTTTTTCTTTTGATGTTTTCAGGTTATTTTCTAACTTTTGCCCTCGTTTACCACTCTTTTCTCCTCCTCTTTCTTATAGCTAGAACCAGTACTGTCCATCATTTATCAAAATATGGTGATCTGAATCCCTATTCAGTTTTTTCTAACCTAAAGACCAGTGACGTCCCAACTTGCGTGTCACTTCAGTTTTTCTTTTCACCAGTTTCGGAGAAAAGAAATCTTCCTTCCCTCTCCTACTATGAACCCTTCCCGCAAGCAAGTTCTATACTTGCTTCCCATACTATTTCAGACTCTACATCATTCTCCAGAACGTTGAGTTATTTCTGGTCGTGGCACAATTTCTCTGCATTGAAGCCTTTGAGGAGCATTATCGACTTTAATATTACATTATTTAGCGTATTTGTTTATTTTCGTAGTATAAACATTCTAAAGGGAGAATCAGGCTGATTCCCGGTGGTTCGGAACCCACCTAAAACTGTAGGTTCAACTCATCAACCACCATCATCCAATTCATTACCCACGCACAGGTCTCACACCTATGTGGGATTCATCTTCCAAAAAAATTTGATTCTCGATTAAGAATTTTCTGAGATGTTTTCCATGACGAAATACTCTTGATAAACAATCTAATATCAAAACTGGTGAAATAAATAAAAAAGAATGTTTATGAATTTTTTTGCTAATTAAGAATGCTGAGGACATTCATGATTAATTGAAAATTGACAAGTACTGTATTTCTATTTAATAAGTGATTTTTACTAACTTATACTGGAGATACTGCAGGGATGCATTTCATCTCTAAAGAAGCTAATGAAGCTTCTCTTTAGAAGTGAAATGCTTTCCTCCAGAATCTCCAGTGTGAGTAAAAATCACAATTCAAATTTTGTTTTGTCTGCTCTTAGTTATAATTTTCTTGATTGATTTATACAATGATTTATGATTATGAGTTATGATTAATGATTTATAAACACATTCTTGTATTTATTTTTATGTTTTAATTGTAGGTTGCAGATATTTCTGCTTGTATGTATTATTGATTTTGGCAATAAATATTCAATTCAATTCAAAATAGAAATACAGAGTCAGTTTTGATATTAAATTAAGAATCATCTGCTAAGTATTTAATGTTTTTTTTTATATTTTGTTAGAGAGAAGTTTCCGTTCTTCAAAGCGCACGACGAACGATGGAAGAACTCGGTGCGGCACAACCTCAGCATCAACCCACATTTTCGAAAAGGCATGAAGGCATCACAGGGATCTGGGCACTTTTGGACTTTGAGTACACAAGGGGCGCCTCCTCCAGTTAATACGAACAATAACAGTTGGGTGAGTCTCAGAACAATAGAAAATAAGCAATCTTATTGGAAAAATAAAATTCAAGTTGAATTAAAGTGAAGTAACAGTAAAATATAACATGAGTCATAAGTAATCTCAAGGGAAAAATAACATAGAAGCAAAATTAAGGTGGAGTAATAGTAAAAGATAACATATACGAGCAAAACATGGGATTTGTAACTCGTAAAATAAGTCGAATCAAATAAAATGTTATTCCTTCCTCTATAATAATTATACGTATAAGATTTAAAATAAGTTATTAAGAAATAATAAAAATTGAAGTAAGTATTAAATTATAATAATAATAATTTCTCTGGTTGTGAGTACAGCACTACCAGAGGAGTTTATTCACAATAAATTTAAAAAAATTAACATTTCAGAAAATAAATTAAAGTCTTAAATCTAAGTATTGCAGTTCTGAATTTTGTGGTTCCCACTATATAAATAAAAAATTATATACAAAATGAGTATAATATATTGGACCCATTAAGAATACGTGTACAATAACAGAAGTAATATTTACAGGAATGTAACAATATGTGTATACCCATCCATTATTTTGTTCATATGAGTCAACAAAATCATTATTTATTTGTATAAATTATTATTTTCATAGTTCCGTATTAGTGAATAGTCACTAGAAGTGAAGCATTCAATATACTCGATGATAACCACCATCGCAAAAGCAAACATATGCTGTTGAATGGTGTGTGGCAGATTGGAGCAGCCTGATGAATACATCCACTTCATGTCTTTGGCGATCATTGAGTATTAGTTGCTTCACTGTGCAAGCACCCTCAGTTTAATCAAGGCCAACTTTAATTAAAACATGCTTTCAGTTATTTTGAGAAGAGGCTACTGGACAGTAGATGATACAATTGTAAAGTGTTTTTTTCGGAGGATGAAGCCCACATAAGTCTGAGAAATGTGCGTGGGTAATGAATTGGATGATGGTGATTGATGAGTTGGACCTACAGTTTTAGGTGGGTTCCGAACCACCGGGAAGTGATTTTACAGCAGAGAACAGAGTCTTTTTTGTTGTAAATCAATCCATTTGGAATTTATTTTTGTAATAAATCTACATACACTTTTTTCATCTATAAAATGGGTTCAATAATAAATGCACACTCTGTTTTTTTATGTAGAAATTTTGATTTCTTCTGCATTACACTCAAATCTTAAATTTAATTCTAATTTGATTTATTATGTAATAGTATACGAATTAGTTACTAATTCTAAAATTATATTCTCATCAAAAGTCATTCAGTTGAAGTCTTCTTTTGTGAGATGAGTATTACTGTAGAAAATAACGTTCATTACAATACAATTCAATAACAAAAATTCAACATAAATTTATAGAAAGTTCATCTATTCCTGTTCATTGAGTAAGGAAATCTACCAACATTATATTATAGTTGATAAAGTTTTTTATAGTGTACAAGTGTTCCTTTCACATAAAAATTAAGCCTCACCTCAAATAATTGATATAGAAATTATGGTAACTGGCGTATAAGATTGTATAATATTGTTAATGTATTATACTCCGTCTCTGGAGTCTCCAAGACGTAATCTACAAAAAAAGTAGTCCAAAGAGCGTACTGCGCGAACGAGGAGTTAGGTGAGAGGTTACGGTTGCTTCCCTTGCTGAGCTAACAGATTTATATTAATATGCTAAGTTCACCAAATCATTCTCGGCATTAATTACACAATAATATGATTATCCGCATTAGTATAATAATTCCAACAGCATAATTTCCAACAAAATATGATTTGAGTATTCATGTGTTAATCCTTTACAATATTATTATTTAGATCAGCCTAATAATTTCTACACTATATGGCTTCTCTGCATCAAATCCTTAATAATATTATATGATCACTGTATTATTATTTACATTATTTATTAATTTGTCTGATTAACCAAATAAGATAATAACTAAACATGGAAGAATAACAGGCTTCAGCCTAATACTGCTTTTATTAGTAAATTTTAAAACCAGAGTCCAAATTAGATAAATTATCAAAATAACGAGCATGATAGTCGTGAGCCGCAGCAGGTATATGTTCAATCAGAGATAAGCTACGAAACTTCTGGGCGCCCTTTGTAAGGGTGACCGATTAGATTGGCCAGCAAAAAAGACACTGTTCTCTGCTGTAAAATCACTTCTCGGTGGTTCGGAACCCTTCTAAAACTGTAGGTCCAGCTCATCAATCACCATCATCCAACTCATTGCCCACGCACAGGTATGTGGGCTTTATCCTCAAATAAAACAAAAATAAATGAAATAAGTAATGTTTGTTGGCTATGTTCCACAGAATGATAACATGAAATTCACGTTTGAAAAATAGTATATTACGTTAAGAGGCTGGAAAGAAACGTTTTGCCGGTCGAGCATATGATAGTTCATGCACGAGACGAGAACCGGCAAAAGTTTACAGCCGTGTAATGTACAATATTTTTTGTTGCACTTGATAGAAAGGCATGATACAATCAGCTGGATAATAAGCGAGACATCCAAAAGTATTGAAGACAATTGAATCAGCTGCTTCATTTAGATTCAGAATTTGATGGGCGAATTCCCATATAAATAAACCATAATAATGATAGCCTAGTGCAATCAACTGGATAATAATCGAGACAGGTAATGTAATGAGTTGCCTATATCTATGCATATAATATATATATATATATATATATATATATATATATATATATATGTGTGCCAACGGAATTTTTTTTTGCCACACTCCATCTGTTTTTTCCTATCTTGTACGGCTATAAGGCCCTCTTTGTTAGCTGATTTTTCCGATCTAGTATGGAAAAAAGGCACTATCCATACATGACAAATCTATGGAAAATGATTTTCATCAAGTGTAACAATAAATATTTTTCATTTCAAAAAGAAATAATTCTTGAATTTAAGAACAATACATGTTTTTGATACTAATTGATTTTTACTAGTGTTTTTCACAGAAAATAACAGAAGTGAGAAGTATGGTCGAGAATCAAGAGACTGATAAATCCTACATTGACGAAGTAGCTACAGCGACTGCTAGCATAGAAGAGCCATCCCAAACGAGGTTCTCGCCGCCTCTGTCAATGACAATACCCGACTCTGCCACCGATCCAAGTCTTGCCAGAACTGCTGAAGAAATTCTATCAGGAGTCAAGAAAGAGGTTCAAGTTCAGTATCTTTCATCTGATACTGGTAAGTTTCGATTATTATAAAAGTGTGAAAATAATAATTTTTCCTACAACTGCTCGTAAAGTAGTTCTTTACGTACTGAAAACTAATTGTAAAATACCTCTTTACTGCTCAGCAAGCGGTAAAGTACTTTACGCTTGCCAGCTGTTTTCTTTACGCTTCTGTTTTGATTTTGATGCCTTCTCATTGGTGGATCATGGAATCCGTGGAATGCACATAACCTCAACAATGGCGAATGCTAACCAAATCCGCGCATGGTCTGTGATGTTACAAATACAAGCTTTTATTGTGTTGGAATCCGGAACTGCAGTTTTAGGAAAAATATTGTATGCAATTTGCGCGTGAAGCTTCTTTATCGCTCTCGAAAAATTACTGTTTTGGCTCGAGCGATAAAGTCGAGCTGTTTTGTAAATGTTTTGGCTCGAGCTCGAGCTGTTTTGTAAATGTTTTGGCTCGAGCGATAAAGTCGCGCTTCACGCTCTTAATGCATAAAAAACTATTATCACTTACACAGAGCATTTTTTTATTTTTTCAATTCCAATTTATTTCATTTTCATCAAATACATACAATAATTTCAACATGCAATGCAAAAAAAATTACCCCTCTAGCTAAAAGCTATTCGAGGGGCATGTATTTATTTAAATAAAAAATACTACAATACAATGAAAATTTTAGTAATGATCCCATTAATTTCGCTCACAAAGATAGATACATTTATTTTTATTTTGGAGTCTTCCTCTATTTATATATATGTTTTATAGCTCTCCTTACGAGGGACATTGTGATTCAGGTCCGTCTTCTCTAACCTTTTTTCACGTGCAATTATTACCATATAGCCTATGATAGAATTCAAGTAATAATCATGTCAAATTCAATTGCAAAATAGATTATATGCAGTGGCTCAATAAGCATACAGTGGCCCCTAACTTTTTCGCCTCATGGACCCCTCATCATAATTTTCGGTTGTATGTGGACCCCTGCCTAGATGTCATTATTATTTATTTTTTAAATTCATCAATTCAAATGTAATTTTGATAGCTGGTGCTAACAGATTTGAATTCTGCATTGCAGTACAGAATACATAAACTTATGTGTGTTGTTTTCCTAGTCCTTGTCAGAACTGCTAAAGAAATTCTGTCAGAAGTCAAGAAAGAGGGGCAAGTTCATTAAGAATTTATTAAGCGGCGGGCCGCTTGGCGCAGTTGGTTGGGGCGTCGCAACTTCAACTTGCTGTCGTTTAAGTGGTCGTGGGTTCGAATCCCGCTCCACCGTCAGGGCATTTATGTGTAATCATTCACCTCATTACCCACGCACAAGTCTCGGACTCATGTGGGCATCATCAGCATTAAAAAAAAAAAAAAAAAATTTAGTTTACAAACAGTTCAAGACAGACATAAACTCAGTGGCATATATAGAAAAAATTTCGGGGGGTGTCCCAACAACGGCAGTGGTGCACCCAGGATTTTCCTATGGGGGGATGACACTACGGGGGGATGGAATACCCCCCCCCCATCGTAAAGGGGGTCTGGTCCTCGCCCAGGAAAATTTGTTATAAATTGAAGTGAAAATCACAGAATTATACTAATTTTCCAACTTGTGTTTGAAATTTTTGGGGGGCTCAAGCCCCCCTGAGCCCCCCTTTTATATGCCCATGCATAATCTTAGTTAAATTTTTTATGTTATCGAATTTGAATTCAAACTAACCAAATATGGTGATTATGATGTACTATTGCATTTATTTTTTGGTGTTTTTTAAATAAATAGATAAATAAAAAATAAGATATGGTGATTGTGATGTAATATTAAATTTGTTTTTTGGTGTTTTTTTTTTTAAATAAATAACAGAGAATAAATAAATAGTATGATATATTGTTCTTATTAGTTATAGTGAAATAGTATTATTAGTGAAACTCAAGAAGTATAATAGCTAGTATTTTATTAAACTATATTGTGTCCTTTGTTGTGATTGCAAAACCTGCATCTTTTAAAAGTAGCTCAATGTGGAAGAACACTACACTCATTGATATTGTGATGTGTTAGAGAGAAAATTAAGGAGAGTAAAAGCAAAACATAACAAATTCATATAATCAATATGAATATAATAAAGATTTTTGTAGAATATTGAACCAAATAGGTGACAAAAAAAGGTGACCAAAATAATTGAGGTTCTTAACAAGAATATTTGAATTGATTTCAATCAATTTATCAAAAGACCAGAAAAACTTTATTGGAACAGAATTTATTAATTTCGAATTCCTTTAATTCCGCCATTGCGGAAGTCTGCAGTATAAAGTAATAGCAATTAAAGGAATTCGAAATTAATAAATTCTGTTTATGTATATTTGTCAGTTTATTCAATTGTCAGTCACTTCAAACTAACTTTATTGGAATTGGATAGCCTACTAGGATTTTCTAGTTCGATTTAAAATGGTCAAATATAGTTTGTAAAGTCATGGAAGAAAGCTTATTAGACCTTATTAAAAATTCTTGAAAACATGAATATTAAAAATCATACATTACTATTATTATTAAAATCTCTTTTCAAAATTGTATATAGATTTGTTTTACTCTAGACTAATTTTGAACGATTATTTCAATAAGTAATAACTTACTGGAATATTAAAAAATTCGGTATGGTTTGATACTTGAAAGACATGATGCTCCTTTTACTCATAACAATATAATTATATAAAAATAGGAACAGAGTTTATTAATTTCGAATTCCTCAAAGTGCTATCAACTTATCCTAAAGACTTCCGCTATAGCGGATATTGACAACAGCATTGAATAGCTGATGGAAATCGATGAATGATAATGTACTTACTTCCATATGTTGCATCTTTTGTTTAAAAGTAATAATTTTTGAAATCTGTTGTTCCTTTTTAAAATAACTCATTGTTTTGTTAGTAGTACAGTTTCAATGATAAACCATGAATACAAATTTGAAGCATTTGTTTTTTCTATATTTACAGTTTCAGTGATTGATCTAGTACTTAATTTCTAAAATTTTAGGTGTGGGAACGCTCATTTATTCTTATAAATCACCCTCTCTATTTTCTAATAAGAGGATGAGGCTTAGTTAAACATTCCCTCACACCCACGCCCCACCTCAGTGCCTACTCTAAGTTTCCTATAAACTTGTTTCAATTGGCACCAACCATTTTGTATGAAGCATACAATAACAAAAACCAATTTACTTTATTTAATGAATGGTAAAATAAAAATAAATAAAGCCTGCTTTACATTTTTTTTTATATACAGTACAGTAGTAATAATACATATCAATACGTAAACAGATGTTTTTGAAGATTTTTTCAAAAACTAGTAAGACAAGTACTTATAATCTATTTTTAATGTCACAGCTTGAAATGTAATTTTTTATATTTCACAGAAACATTTCACCTATCTTAAAAAGTGTAGAACAATTTTCATACGTTCAAAATGAACCCACTTCTTGAAAAAGAAAGGAAATACTTAACTTAATTGTAATCTAATATTGTAAGGCAATGCCTAGCCTGTTGGAAAAATCAGTTGTTTGTTAATTTTTAAAAGTGGAAACTACCAAACAACAATATTGTTATGGGTTCTAAGTCTAAAATTACCCTGGCAACACTTGAATTTATCACTTGCACTTTATTAACACAAATAATCTACAACTCACACTGTTCAGTAACTTATTACAGAAAAATAAGCAATCGGAAACGGATAAAACGTTATTGTTCAACTGATAATGAGTTTTCAATAAACTGTACAAAAATCAATCACTAAATGTCAAAAGGCCGATCTAATATTAAGCAATAACTGTACAATAAACTGTCCAATAATATTCGAAAAGAATCGTTGAGGAAGAACAATTAACTTACGTAGCACAAGTCCGTAATACAGTAATAGGTAAAAGAATTATCACTATAGAACTATCAAGAGAATTATCACTACAGACAATGAAAGTTCCTTAGATGGTTTGTAATAGCGCCAACGGGATTGCACTGTCTGTATTAACGGGAACTGTCACTACTGCCACTTATCAACGTAGAACAACAACTGAACTGTCACACTTATCACGACGAATTTCAAACAAGACTGAACTAGTTTCTACAAATGCGATCGCCTTAAATAGGTTTTTCAGCAATCGAGATAACTCTACATTTTTCTATCATCTTCTACCGATTTCTAAAATAAACAATGAAAGACCTTCATGCCTTCCACAATATTCGATAGGATTCCATTAATGTCTAACCAAACAACTAGAACATTCTACTAATTACCAAGTAAACACCATAAAAGTAACAAAAGCAGAGTAATTAATTGCTTAAAAGTAAACATTTACATAGCAGATAACACCGAGAACCACTGTTTCTTCTTTCTCTCTATTCATTCCAATTTCATATTCGCTACAATATAAAACTAATTGTAAATAACGCTTCATCCTACGCTGCAGTACTTAATTATTATTTGCAAAATTTCGCAAGATTACCTGAATAGATAGCAAGATGAAACAACGTCAGAATCAGATTAGCGCAAACTGTGCATTCCGTTGCGTTCCGGCACTCTTGGGAGGTAAGGGAACGCCATTCCCTTGCGTTCCCACTAATTAACCCCTGGATGAATCATGTATAAAAATTTCAAGTTTTCGTGTATTTTTCAGATTTTCTGAACCAAATGACAAGAAATGGACTAGTTGAAGAGTCAAACCTCACAGAAGTTTCAACATCTTTTCTTATGAACGATTTGGGCTCTGAAGTAATTTTGAATGACAGCTTCTTCTGCGACGATCTAAATTTTCAGTATTGCGAACTGACCACTGCTCAGATGTGATTAAATGATCAGGCCTAGCAAGACTTCCAACAAGAATTTCGTGAATTTGCGTGTAATATTGTAAAAAACATTGTAAAATGACGAACAATTTATCATATTCAATTGATACTTATGTCTATTAATTATTTATTATAATGGGTTTGCATTCCCTTCGATAGTGTGATAATGTGTGACGACAGTACAATTATATTATTTGGTTTAAGAACGGTTAATATCTCAAAATTTGATTTATCGACAAATTTGGAGCTTTGGTGATCTCAATCTATAAACAATTACTTTAAAAATCTGAACTTTTCACAAACACAATATAATTTTCATGTTAGAGTGATTTACATTCACTTCCTATCTAGTCAAAGACAAAAATGTGGCTAAAATAAAGGCACATTTTCACCTATATTTTTGTATCTACCTACCTTAACTCAAGAAAGACGTGAAAGGTCTTCAGAGAAAGTGCTTTTCAAGTCTTCCTTGACTTGAAGAAGTCTCAAGGTCGGCTCTTGAAAACGGAGCTCCGGTTGTACTACTCTAAAAATGCATTATCATACTCTAGATATTTTCTTACAGGCTACACAAAATTATTTTCTTGTAAAAAATAATTTAAAGCTATTCTAGTCTCATAGGTTTATCTTTTCAAAATAATGTAGTCTTATATTTTTGGAATATTTTTGGAGGAATATTGATACCATGATTTGGAAAATACCATCGATCATAAAAAATCATAAGCATTTCATCAATTTGAATAATCAAATTTCGTTTCTTGCGTCTTAATCCCTATTTATTTTTCCATCTCGGTTCCGATTCGGTTTTCATAAGAAATATTGATTTCACATGAGAAATATTGATTCCACATTGGAAATATTAATACAATTCTTCGAAAACATTATAAATATAAGGACATGAAACTTTCTACATCATATTCTGTAATCTTATGCTACTGTACCTAAAAAATTCCATTTACAGTATTTTTTTCAGTTTTTTTTAATTGGAAGAGAACCTAATTTTCTTGTTTCCCTCTTTATATTATTAGAACATTTGTTCATTTTCAAACTAGATATTGTATATTTTAGAAAAATACAGGAAGTTATTCAATCAATAATCGTTTTAAAGCAAATCAGAATAAAATAATTCATTATTTTTTCTTATTTGAATTTTTCCAATTGCAGTATCATTGCATCATATTTAGATCATGCAATAGTTGGATTCTGTTAAGTATGGAATGCTTAGCAAATCTTATAGAAGTACATTAAAATTATTGTGAATTATATTCAATCATATAATCATCAATATTCTGTATAATATAAATAATATAGTTTAACTTATAAATTCTTGTATTGTTTTATGAAATATTTGGGGCTGATGGAGTACAATAGACTATTTTTCTTAATATTGTAATTGTAAAAACTCTGTCAAAAAAGAGTTTCTAGTTTTGAATAATGTGATTTGTGATGTACAATAGCCTACCGATATGTTTTAGGATTTGAGATGATTTTGAAAAGTTTTCAAATTAGTTTATTTTGAGTGTGAGAGCATAAGTTTAACAAATAACATCACATTACACATGATCATGTCAATCTTTTATATCGATTTGAATCCTAGATCACATTTAACTATAATTGTTTGCAATTACTTATATTTTTCGAACATTCTTTCCAAATCATAAGAAATGTATGTTTTTGATCTGGTTAATCACACAAAAATGTGTAATTATTGAACATCCACATAATGTAATATATATTTATTGGAACAATCATTTTATAATCGTGTGGAGGTTTTTCTACTTGTATAGTACTAAAACATGAACATTTGAAATTTACTTGAGATGTAATCTACTGTATACTATATTCAATTGAATTTCTAATTCTACAAACAATGTATTGTATAAATTAAAGATATAAAATATATAAAAAATAATGTGTAGAGGTTTTCTGTTTTTGAATTGAGCCCATAATATTTATCTTTTTTATTTATAGGATGAAGTTACGTGAAATTTTTGTAAGTCAAACTACTACTAATAGAAAAATTGTATTATTTATGATAAATCTCCCCTTCTCATAGATCATAAATCATGAATAGATTGTTTCAAATTTCTCAATCAGGACCAATACAAGGGCTTTGAAGATGAGTCTCCATGACTCGAAAAGTTTGGCCTGAAGTGAGTAAAAATATAATTTATTCTCAATTAAAATTGACTGCAAGTCGTTGAATTCACCATAAAAAGTTAATATTAACAACGCAGATCGTTATTGAACAAGAAATCCAGGAATTCAATACTTTATTGTCATACAGTCATTCTGTGGTAACTAAAGATTATTGGGATCATATTTTTTTTTAAAGAATAATAGCAAAATAGCAATTCTATAATATAATGTTTGATTTTGCATATTTGCTTATAAAGAGTGTATCACAAAACAAAGTGGGATATCTATTTCATATTCTGAACGCCAATGCAATGCATCGCAAAAAAAACCGAAATAAAGCTTTGAAGTAACCAAAGTTTAAATCTGAGAAAAAAATGATATCTTATTTACGGTCTAAGATCTAAGAATATTGCCATGGCTTGGTAGAAAGCAATAACAAACAGTTTACTGACAAACAGTTCGATAGAAATTTGAATGAAGTCATTTATTTTTTGTGATGTTGAAGATCCATCTTGTTTCCACTAATATGTATTATAAACTTAAAAAACACTTTTACATGGAAATTGACTAACGCTATGGCGTGACGGCCGTTTCGCTCTGTTGTCTAGAGCATCATCAGACGACCCACAGTACACTCAGTACACACCCGTGTACTGTGGGTCGTCTGATGATGCTCTAGACAACAGAGCGAAACGGCCGTCACGCCATAGCGTGAGTCAATTTCCATTTAAAAGTGTTTTTTAAGTTTATAATACATTTATTTTTATCTAAAATCAAAACTGACACTGTATTTCTATTAAAATATTATTTTCATCCACTTATACTGGTGATGCTGGAGGGATGCATTTCACTTCTTCGTCGAACTGTTCTTTTCAGAAGTGAAATGCATCACTGCTAAGCAAAATCTTCTTTTGTTCTGAAAAGAAGAGTTTGACGGAGAAGTGAAATGCATCCCTCCAGTATCTCCAACATAAGTGAGTAAAGAGAAAGACAATATATTAAATAGAAATACAGTGTCAGTTTTTCTATTAGATTGTACATTAAGTATTTCGTCATGGAAAACATTAGACATTTATTTTTCTCCTTATCAACTGCACCTAAAAAAATGTACTTTATGTACTTAAAAAAATGTGTGTAATGCAATGATGATGTGTCTCATCTTAGGTATTCTTGATCTGGAGTACATATCGTATTAAATTCATCTTTATATTCAATGGGCATTATGCTTCAAAAAGTATGACAAAATATCAGTGCCTTTTTTTTAACTGTCAGATCTCAACATTTATCCATAATCCATAACATATTTTTTTTGAAGATTATGTCTTGGAGACTCCAGTTGAGGAGTATAAGACAAGTCAAATTAACAATTATACAATCTTATACACTAGTTACCATAATTACCACATCAATTAGTTGAGGTGGTGCTTAATTTTGATGTGAAAGGAAATCTTGTACTCTATAAAAAACTTTATCAACTAAATATTGATCTCTACTACTCTATAAAGATGATAAATTTCCTCAAACTGCAAGATTCTTTAACATTAGGTAGAGAGGCACTCATGGATTAATGTATAGGGAGAGAAACATTCAAGCAGTTCAATCTAGTTTAATCTATTTTTTCAATTGTTTTTTAATATTTCTATATTTTCAAGACTCTTTACTGCGGTAGCTTGTAGAGTAGCCTACCAATCATGTTTTTGTTTGAATAAGCTTCTATTGTGACTCACCAAGTGATAATCTTCTCGGCTTCTTGTATTATAATCGTGTACGTCAAGATTTTGGTTAGTATCACTTTTTTACATATAATTTATATCATATAAATTAGCTTCATACACATATAAGCAGGGTGCAGTTAGGAGACCAAGTCTCTTGAACAACGGCCTACACGAATCTAATCTATTTACTCTTTGTACCACAGTTGTCTTGTAGCTCCTTAATCTTTGAGAGCATAATATATTATTATACACATTAGGCCTACATACCAAATTGTCACTTCTTGAATAAAGGCTCAT
This sequence comes from Conomelus anceps, assembly GCA_948455865.1. Taxonomy (NCBI): domain Eukaryota; kingdom Metazoa; phylum Arthropoda; class Insecta; order Hemiptera; family Delphacidae; genus Conomelus; species Conomelus anceps. The sequence continues at coordinate 4,409,744 of OX418227.1, forward strand.
GACACGAAAACATATAAATGTCTCAGAGGAAATATAAGCAATTGAGAGAATAAAGGGACCGAATGTTCCGACCCGCCTTAAATAACATTACTTTCACTATTTCCTTTTCCAGGGTTAAGTCGTGTAAGAGAGGACCTGCGAGTCCTAACTTCGCCCAAATAAAGACATTTTATCTATCTATCCTTCTAAGTCAATAATCACACAATAAGCTTCGGTTGACGAGTGAGGATCTTTGAATCTTCTGGATCTTTGAATCCGTCCCTTCATAACATAAGTCAATAATAATGATTTTAAAGATGAATAATAAGTACTATCCCACAATGCCACCCCATATTGTAGCTTTGAATTTACTAATGCGTAAAATTTGTATGGTTTTTAAATCGACAAAGGCCATAAGCAGCATTAGAATAAAAGAAGTATTATATAGAACTAATATAAGAAATAAAAAAACAAAGGAAAAATATATCCGTGTAATTTTTTCTCGGAGAATGAAGCCCACAGGTCTGAGACATGTACGTGGGTAATGAATTGGATGATGGTGATTGATGACTTGGACCCACAGTTATAGGTGGGTTCCGAACCTCCGGGAAGTGATATAACAGCAGAGAACAAAGTTTTTTTTGCTGACCAAGCCAATCGGTCACCCTTACAAAGAGCGCCCAGGAGTTTCGTAGCTTATCTCTATCTTATAGGTTAAGTGTAAGAGAGGGACACCGTCCCTAACTTCGCCTTTTCATACAAATGTATCACCAAGCTTTTTTCCTTTTTTTTCTGTATATCATATTAATATCATTTTCAGTAATAATTTCATGTTTGTATATAGTTAAAAGTTTATGTAATAAGTAACTGATAATGTTTTATGTAATAATACTTGGTGATGCCTATATATTGTATTTTATACTAGTAACTGTCCAACTATTATTTGCATGAATAAAGAAATCAATCAATCAATCAATCTGATTGAACAGATACCTGCTACGGCACTCGGCTATCACTTCCCTAGCAGCATTAAAAAATAGCAATTCTATATAGCAAAATTAGCAATTTTCATTATTGTAATAATTATTAAAAGTTGTTATTTACACTGTATAAATAATTCTGTGGAGAAAAAATCATTTTCATAGATTTCAAATAGTTAGTTTCCAGGTAGGAATAATGCCCGTTCAATAGCTTTTGTCTTCAATCCCTTGAGAAGATGTTCATTGTATTTTTTAATGCAAAATCAATAACCTGCAATGCTGCATTTCTTGTTACCCATTGTCCTTCCTAGCTACAAGGGAGATGGTTTTATTTAGACAATTTTCACAGAGTTTTTAGCAAGTTGAAAAGTTGGACAAAAATTTACTCGGATTAGGTAATGTTTTAAGGAGCCTGCGCATAAAAATATTGTCCTCGAGTTATTTTGAATGCTACAATTTTATTCGATAAAAGCGCACAAGATGAAATTAATAATCCGTTGTAATGATAATGTAATTGGGATTATGATCATGTAAACATAAGTAGTTATTGTCATTCTTGCAGACTTCTCTCAAAACTGAAAAGTTGTTCTTCTGATGTTGACATCTTTAAATCATTCAAATATAACTTATATAAATATCATAGTAAATAGTCTCGCCTCAAAATAATAGCAGCTTTCATAATTGTAATAAATATTAATAGTTGTTGTTTTCAGATTGTCATCTATTATTGCACTACTCAATTAATGTTTGTTTTTGAAAATCTATTCTATAGAAAATTGTTTTGATTTTATCTTCCTTAAAATTCCTTAGTCTGCTGGCTCAATAAAACATTAAAATGATTTTCTATTAGAAAAAAAAACACCCACAAAAAATACTTTGCTTGGCTTAATTTTGATGTGGAACTCTTATGCACTATAAAAAGCTTTATCAACTAAATTTTTTTTCAATCGTTTTATTAATATTTCTATATATTTAAGACTCTTTACAAACTGCGGTAGCTTGTTGTAGAGTTTCCTACCAATATAACTAGGTTTTTGTTTGAATAAGCTACTATTGTGACTCACCAAGTGATAATCACCTCGGTTTCTTGTATTATAATCGTGTACGTGAAAATTTTGGCTAATATAACCTTTTTCTTCATATAATGTAGCTTCATACACATATAAGCAGGGTACAGTTAGGAGACCAAGTCTCTTGAACAACGGCCTACATGATTCTAATCTATTTACTATTCTCATACACCTACCAGCTATCTTTTGTAACCACTGCTACCACTCTTTTTGATACAGGTTCTACACCTATCAGAGTCCAGAATTTTATCAACTCAATGTCAAAATAAGCTTTATAAAACTCTCACATCAGCTTTTTTTTTAAATTTCAAACACAAATTGAGTTTTAATTGGATTTCACACCCGCAACCGATTTCCAAATTTTGGCATTATAGTATATCCAAGTAATGAGTAAGTAAGAGTTGAAGTAATATTTTAATGGTCGTGGATGAAGTAGTGTATGCAATAAATGTATTCAGCCTTTAAGTCACTAGTGCGATGTTACTGACTAATACTAAAATTACATATCCATAAAATAGACCAGTCGCAGTGGTGGATTTAGGGGGGGGGGGGGGCTTTCGGGCTGAAGCCCCCCCAAAAACTCAAAAAGTTTTTTGGAAGAATGTAAATTTTTTACCAATATAATCAGTTTGAAGCTCGTAAAATATTCATTAGCAAGAATTACCTAATTCCACTACTAAGTCTTCAATTGTATGAAATCCGTTTTATTACTGCATAATGTCTTAGTTACATTTACATTGCCTGCAAGCAATCAACTCAGTATTCAGATTTTTGTACTTGGTGAATAGAAACAGTACTAGCTGAATAGAAAAAGTAGTGAAACATATAATTACAGTAATTGAATCACGACAGTACCAATTTTCTTTTAATAAAAAGTAATGAGGATTTACATTGACTGACATATCAACCAATGTTTTTTTCAACATTCTATCACAGTGGTCGGCAAACCAGTGATCACCAGCTACTGATATAGGTTATGTCGTGGAAAAATTCAAGATGCAAACGCTTGCATTGGCTTTACTTATATATAATATGGATCTAATACCGTTTTAACTGATTTCTCAAAGAAATTACAAAGAAATTACCTGTATACAAAAATTTTCTGGGGGAGTAACTTCAGATCCCATATTTCTATAAGAGACTCTGCGTTACATTTTGTGAAGCACAGAAATGAATCAATCTTCCCAAAAAGAAGCGATATATAGTCAAATTTATTTCTGTTGATTACATTGCATCAGATAAAAACTTTAGAAAAACATCTCTTTTTACAGTGTGGAATTCACACAAAGTTAATCTATTAAAACTAGATGAAACATAGTTAATTGAAAATTTTGTAACTAATAAAAGTTTCCACATTGATTTTCATTCTTAAAAATTTAATTATAGGACCGTAATACCGGAATAATACTATGTTCCTTGACAAACTGCTGAACACACCAGATTCAGCCATAATACAATCAAAATTTTCCAATATACTTTAAATTTAAAATTAATTTTATCGCTGATGCGGTTCAAAGCAAAGCAAAGTAAAGCTATTTTTTTATTTCCCAATAATATGAATAGTTATAGTTCGGGTATGATTGATTATTAAAAATTTAAAAGCTTTGCAATACTACTTGTATTCAGTACACCTCTACCCCCCCCCCCCCCCACTCGACAACAGTTTTGCTACCAGCCACCCCCAAAATTTTTTTCTGGATCCGCCACTGCACCAGTGGCTAAAAGCAGTCTTAATACAATATAATTTATTAATTTCAAATTCCTTTAATTGCTATTACTTTATACTGAAGACTTCCGCAATGGCGGATATTGACAACAGCATTGAAAAGCAGATGGGAATCGATGAATGCTACTGTACAAAAATATCAGTCACCACCGGGAATCGAACCACGGACCTCTCAATTGCCGGTTGAGCGCCTTAACCACTAGATGCATTGACACAATGCTGTTGTCAATATCCGCCATTGCGGAAGTCTTCAGTATAAAGTAATAGCAATTAAAGGAATTTGAAATTAATAAATTCTGTTTTTGTATATTTGTCAGTTTATTCAATTGTCAGTCACTTCAAACTAACTTGTGAGATACGAGCCGATATGGCCAAGTTGAAAATGAATGCTCCTGTGCAGAAAGGTCTCCATGGTCTAGTGGTTAAGGCGCTCAACCGGCAATTGAGAGGTCCGTGGTTCGATTCCCGGTGGAGACTGATATTTTTGTACAGTAGCATTCATCGATTCCCATCTGCTTTTCAATGCTGTTGTCAATATCCGCCATTGCGGAAGTCTTCAGTATAAAGTAATAGCAATTAAAGGAATTTGAAATTAATAAATTCTGTTTATGTATATTTGTCAGTTTATTCAATTGTCAGTCACTTCAAACTAACTTGTGACAATATAATTGTTGCATACAATATTTAAATAATTCTTTTTTCTCTATCCCCCACAATTTATTTTTATCTCAAATTGCATCATTGATCAAGCAATCATTCTATCATTATTTCATGGGCTAACAGATAATAACGTTAACCAGGCGCTTCAAGAACGTATCATAAACATAAAACTGTACCTTTTATAATACGCTACAAAAAATCATAAACACTTCTTATCTGAATCTTTCCAGAGGATGTTTAAATTATCGCTGAGTTCAATGTTTGCCGAAAAGGATGCTGCTGAGTTTGTCTGTTTTTTGTCAGCTTTTTTCATTGTAAACGGCAGTCGTTTCTCCACTACTTGTTGCTTCTGCGACAAGGAACTACATCGAGGAAGCTCTCAATGGTACGTACCCTACTGGAATGATACAGATACGTTCAATTTACCAAAGAAAAAGATACGAAATGTTTTATGAGTTGAAATTTGTTTTATTATTTTTATTTGTGTATGATGCTCGCATAAGTTCGATACTACTTGGCTTCATGCATAAAAGGACTAACCTAACTAATTTGAACTAAATGAAGTTAGTGCTGCCATCTTGTAGAGAGACCCATAATCTTTTCAATAATAAAACAAGTTTTGTTATAGAACGCATGGTTGATTTACTAAAAATTGAAAAATAAATGAAAAGTACAGATTTCAGGGCTAATCGTAAACTTCGAGTCAATGTTCTCTGTTCAAACAACTTGCTTAGTTCCTTAATGCCTAAAGCTGATGTCCACTTATGCATGGGTAATGATGGTGGACTCACAGTTTTGGGTGGGCTCCGAACCACCAGATAAGTTCACTAATAGTGGTAATCATTTATTCATGATTATGTGGAAGAGTCGAGTGAAAAAGAGAGCTGCGCGTCTCGACTCCATCTTGAATAGCGGGGATTAGGGCGAAAGGAAAAGGGTATCACTGATTCCACAGCACATATTTGATTTTCCTCGATGGTCATCCTCGAGTATTGAATGTCGCACTGTGCAAGCACCCTAGGAGGAATAATATAGATATAAACCCATTTAGCCTGCTGGTTTATGGATGTAGTCAATATAAAAATTGTAGTGCATCATCATACATCATTCAATATATATAAGTATATCAAAGTTAGTTTGAAATGACTGAAAATTTAACAAACTGACAAATATGCAGTTAGCATTAATAGGACTTAAATTAAATTAATAAATATAAGTTTATGTTCTCGCCTGAGAAGTTCCTATAATGGAAAGTAATGATAACTAGGATCATCCTTGCTCAGGGCCATAGCTAGGCTAGTAGGGCAATGCCCTTTAAAAAAGGGGCCAAAATAAATTACTAAAAAGATCACACACTTGGAAAAAGGGCCCCACAGATTGGCTTGCCACCATGTCCCCAATTAGGAGGTGCTATTTTTTATAGTATATTTTCTAGAAAACAAATTGTGCACCATATTTTCAAGAAAAATAATTGAATCCTATGTCCCATGGTGTAAACTCGATATCTTCTGACACGGCTATTTCATATGACCACATAATATAGTATATTACAGTTCTTTTCAGAGGACGAAGCCCTCATAGGTCTGAGACCTGTGCGTGGGTAATGAATTGGATGATGATTGATGAGGTGGAACTACAGTTTTAGGTGGGTTCCGAACCATCGGGAATTAATTTTACAGAAGAGAAGAGTCTTTTTTGCTGGCCAATCCAATCGGTCACCCTCACAAGGAGCGCCCAGGAGTTTCGTAGCATATATCTGATTTAACAGTTACCTGCTACGGCACTTGGCTATCACTTCCTTAAAATTCGTTTAAAAAGGTCAGCAAAATCCCAATTCGGGCCCCCTCCTCCAATTTTCAAGCTGTAATCGCCCTTAGTATACCTACTCCTACTTTCAGGTCTATTTCACCACTTCTCCAACAAAAAACGATACGCAACCAACAACTGTATCACGGAGATTCCTTTCATTAGTCAATGCTACCCAATTGAGGCCGTGCAAGGCTGTTGCAGTGCTGCTTGCTCCTCATGCCTCTACTGCAATAGAAAGTTGTTTTCAACTGCTCTCCTCCTCAATACACAGCTGTTTAGGTTAGTTGTTGATCTTCCTACACGTATCACAGATATGTGAGATCATAACCCAATGTGTGATGAATACGTTCGTGTCATCTGTCTAAAGTTACCTGTTTTTAATCCACTCTCACATTCTAAAACTATGTGATACAGTTACATCCAGTTTGTAAAGTGTTAGTAGTGTTCCAATGACGTGACAATTGTGTTAAACTGAATTTTTCATCGCCTGTTCAATTGGATTTGAACTAGTACAACTGCTATCGCCCACATCTGAAAAAATGCTGGCTATTTTCTCATTAGTCCACTTGCGATAACACTGGTTGATGATTCATCTGATGTTCTACGATTACCTTACATAGTTTGATTTGAGGAACTGCGTTAAATAGGAATTTTGGTGAGTAATTGAATAATATTAATTTGATTTAAACAAAACAGAAGTTGCCAAATTTCAACAAACTCTAACAATTTGAGTCCCAGGACCATGGTTTCGTGTTTTACTAACACATCTTCGACTGTACAACTTGACAACTTTTGTTTTGTTTCAATTATGGAGAGATTTCACAATATCAACACCAGTTCTACTAATATTAATTTAGTTTCAAGTATTCTTGAAGTAAGTACTTTATGTTGATGATTTATGAAAAAATGATTTTTTTCTCCAAATGCATCTAATTTTCAAGAGTATATTAACATATTTATTTAAAAAATAATAATAATTATAATTTGTGAAGGGAGCAGTTTTGGACTTGAGTCTGTTGCACCTTCACACTCGTTAATTTGCCGCAATAAATAAATAAATAAAATAAATTTCTGAACTGTATTCAGTTTGAAGTATTTTTATTGATTGATTATTACTCACAAATCACAGCCAAAACTAACTAAGCTTCGTATTAGACTTGAAGTATTCTTATTGATTGAATTACCCACAAATTATAACATAAATTAGTGAGGCTTTCAGGCTTAAAGTACTCTCATTGATTAAATTACCCCAAAATTATAACTGGAATTAATATCAGGTTTGAATTACCTATTTGTTTTTTATTGAATTACTAAAAAAATACAGCATAAATTGATAATAAGGCTGAATTAATCAATAGCCTTAATAATCTATTAAGCTCTGTTCAATAGACTTTTGGTGATGTTTTTTTCTATTTAATTATTTTTTACTGGTTGGTGACTATCAGATATTGAATTTTTACTCAGATAAACATTGGCAAAAATATGTTTATGATTTGTTGTATATGGGCTTGTTTCTAAAATTCGCGGGAACCCATCCGTAAACCCTGGTTGAAGGGGAGTGGTAGACTAGCCGCTTAACTAAGAGTACTAAGTACAGTATTTCTATAATTACAATAATGATAGTAATTAATAAAAATAAAATTTAAAAAAAATTAAAATTAAATATATAGGCTTGTTTTGACTAATTTCGCGGAATCCCATCCGTAAACCCTGAATGAAGGGGAGGGGTAGACTACCCGCTTAACTAAGAGTACCGAAGTACAGTATTTATATTATAAATTACAATAATCATAGTAATTAATAAAATAAAATTATTTATTTATAAAAAATATATACTATTAATTGTATCCTACTATTGTTCTATTGTGCATTTAGTTGAAGCCAATAAATAAATAAAAGGTGGATCAATGTAATTCAGAATTCTAATGATAAATCAAATTAGCCTAAATTATCATGTCATAAATTCTTTCAATGACCGAAGGTCTGTACAGAATGTGAGAGCTAGAGTGACTCTAATTGCATGAATTGAGAGTTTATAGCAGTGTAGGCCAGTGTCGACTTTCAGAACAAATTTTAATTCGACGAATTATTTTTGTTTCAATAGCAGAAATTATTGCGAACGCAAAAATGTATTGAGGAAACAAATTGATTGCTTCTCAACAAGGGAGTCAATGCTAATAATAATTATGCATAGAAGTAAATTCATTCATTAAAACTACTTTTCCGACTCAGACCTTATTATGATTCATCAGTTTTTTAATAAATGCTATTAGGAGCATATTCATTAATCTCCTTTCTGCCACATAATGCTACTATGTTTTGCTCCTAATCAATTCCGTTAATGAACAAACTATGTAAGTCAAAGGTTATGACACATCCCACTTATAACAAAAACGAAGTGTAACTGAAATCTATTAGCTGTTTTTTTTAAGTAAGTTGTAATAAGATTGTAAGTGACTTTGCAACGGTCTAAATAATAAGGTACAATCTGAGTTGAAAGCCTAATATAAATGATTCAACATAAAAATTTCCAGTTGAGCTAAAAAACTAACCTAAAAATATTTGGACTCAAGATAAAATTTTGTGAGAGACGTAGTTTTGGGCTTGAAGCCTGCAGTTTCTTAGGTTTTTTTTTTTTTGAGGATGTAGCCCACATAGGTCTGAGACCTGTGCGTGGGTAATGAGTTGGATGATGGTGATTGATGAGTTGGACCTACAGTTTTAGGTGGGTTCCGAACCACCGGGAAGTGATTTTACAGCAGAGAACAGTGTCATTTTTGCTGGCCAATCTAATCGGTCACCGTTACGAACAGGACCTACGAGAACGCAGCTTATCTCTCTGATTGAACTATTGTGTATATAATCAAGTTTGAAAAAATAATCGGTAGGTTCCGATTGAGTACTTCCACCAGTTTAACAGTCTAATTTTACCTCATCAACAAACATAACTGGTTTTTTTTAAGGATGAAGCCCACATAGGTCTGATACCTGTGCGTGGGTAATGAATTGGATGATGGTGATTGATGAGTTGGACCTACAGTTTTAGGTGGGTTCCGAACCACCGGTTATAAATTTTCATAATTTATATATTTATAGGCAGAATAACAATGAAGTCAAGATGCAACAAAGTCAAAAACTACTTTTGATTACGCTATATTGTGTAAAACATGAAGGCTATTTTGAATAAAAATTTATATTAAGTAAAAGCTTCACTCCAAAACAATTGAATTTTCACTTGAAGGCTATTAATTTAGAAGTTTGCTCGTAATGGAACACTAACTACACTAAAAAAAAGTTTATAGAACCAATAACAGACGCAATGCGCAAAAAGAGAATTTCTTTCTTTGCACATATCCTCAGAACTCCAGAAAGTCGATAATTAAGAAAAATTAATGAGTGCATAAACTGAAAGAGTCACAAACCCTTGGCTTCAGGAAATCAAAAAAGACATACCAGAACTAAATTTAACTATCAATGATGTCAAAAATCACACAATGATTTACAGGGAAACAATTAAAGACAAAAAGAAAATTTTATCAATTAAAACAATTCAACGAAGGGACCAGTTTTGTTCAGATGTATGAAAGAAAGAAAGAAAGAAAGAAAGAAAGAAATTTATTTACAGGTATAAAACAAAAACAAACAACACAAATGCTTACAAGTTACAAGAGCAATTATTGTAAAAAAAATCGTAAAATGACTAAACTTGCGTAACTTCACATTAATAAATAGATATTTTCCTGTAAAAAGAAAACAAGCCCAACAGATTTTAAAAAAAATCCAATTAAAGGGCTTGCTACACTTATGAAATCCATAGCACACCACTTGAATAGCACATAAACATAGACTCGCACCTAGTATTAAAAAACATATTTATAAATGAATAGATATTTCATTACATCAATTTAGGAAAAAACTCTGAATCACAATACAAGAAATGAAAAAAAAAAAAAAAAAAAAAAAAAAAAGGCAAGATCTGACAGAATGAAAAGCTACTGATAAAAAACGACCAAAGAAAGAGAACTAACCAGAGAGAGACTAAAGTGATCCTATGTAGTCATAACATTACAAAAAAAGAGTTTATTACTGAATTTTTATAATAACTTTTGAACCTGATAATTATGAGTAAAAAAACCTAACCTAAAAAAAGGCCTTAGTGACTAAATATATCCAATTTGTTTTGTAATTTACCTCGCAATCAGAGCTTCAATAAAATTATATTTGGAAAAAATAATTTTGTGAGTCACTTGTATATAAATGGCCCACATCGAGAGGAATTTACAGCCTGAATTAAATGTAAATTGAAACATTCTTTTGTGTCTGTCTACTGTTTTGAGGCCATAAAATCAATATATTTCTGGGTCAGTAATGAAATTCCGTAGATTCCTTCACATAGAAGGGTCTGAGATCAACAGAACAGTCTCCCTTGTGATGCAGAGTGCATAAGTATATTATTCATTCAAAATATGTTCTCAATTGTATTCAGCCATTTTTTTCAATTCCACATTCTACACAAACTGGTCTTGAAATAGAGGTCATAAAAAATGGTCATTTTGTTCATCCTCTCATGAAAAGCATTTAATTTTCATGATTAAAAACTCATATCGTTTAGTTAAACGTTGAACAAAATACAAACAGTGTGTGCTAGTGCTAAAATAATCTAAAAATAATTTTAAAAACGTTATCTTTTTGTCTTTAGATGTATTTAATTTTCAAGAGTATAAACTCTACTTGCTTAGGTCACGGTGATCATGATGTTCAGTTAAGGATGCTTAAGATTGGAATGGTGACCGGCAGAATTACATGGCGTTATCAGCTTTATTGAACGAGCGTAGCGAGTTCTTAGCTTTGACTTGTGAATCGAGGCTCACGGCTTTTTGTGCATGTTTGTGTGTTTGTTTGTATGTTTGGCGATAACTTTCGAACACTTGAACCAATCAACTTCAAATTTTAAACACACATATTCTTGGAAACCTTAATACAGATCAAGTTCGTTTGCCAATGAAATTGGCCTATTCCTTCATACTTTTTGAGGCGAAGCAAAAGGATAGGTTCTCAGTCCTTCAGCTGTAGGTGGATAAATAATGCGATCAGGCATTTTAAAGAATCTGTATCTGATATACTAATTATTTAAGTGCCCTGATTTATATGGATTTGTAAACAGCTGTTTTTTATGTGACAAATATATCTAATCTAAAGATGATACACTAATTCTATTGCCCTCATATGAGTAGGGTAGCTCTTTTTTGTGGAAAATATATCTGTGTATCAGAGCAACGATGAACTTGAATTTCAAGTGATAGATGTCTTTGATGTCTTGTGAATTTTATCTAAATCAGTATCTTCAAAACATCCGTTTTTCGTTACCACCTCCCTCTAGGATAAGCCCGAAATGAGTTACCCTTTCCAAAATGAGTTGTTTGTAAGCGAGTTCATCAGCCCGTTGGGTTCACTAGTTATTATTTAATCGGTGGTTCGGAGCCCATCTGAAACTGTATATTTATAATTTATCATTGTATCATTAATCAACTCATCACCCAAACACAGGTTCCAGACTTATGTGGGCCTCATTAGCAAGAAAAAAGCTCAGATTTCGAACAATAGAGCAAAAAAACTTTAGATTGAGTCAACTTTTGAATGAATACAGCAAATGTTGAATTTTCTTTCTGACTCTCAGATTTTTGTAGTAACTCTTCTATAATTCGTGTCTTCAATTGGAAGGGTCAAATCCTCAGCGGGCATATTAAATATTCAAATGAACACTACCGCCACACTCCACTGTCAATCAATGAAAGGTCTCTTCACCTTTGCTACTCTTGATTTATTATGTGCTCTTCTCAATTTCCCTTCTCCCTTATCTGTTCTCTCTTTTTTTCTCACCAAGTCAGTCTCTATCACTCATTCTCTCTCACTTGCTGTCTCTCGTATCCTTTTTTCCATTCTATATCTTCCTCTATCTATTTTTACATCTCTTTCTGTATCTATTTATATATCTTTATATATCTGTCTCTTTCTCTATATCTTTCCCTATATCTTTCTCAATCTGTTTCTATATCTCTTTCTCTATCACTTTCTCTCTCGTTTTCAATCTCTATCACTTTCTCTATCTCTTTCTCTTTCTCTCTTCTCTCTCTCTATTTCTTTCTCTATATTTTTCTCTATATCTTTCTCTATCTCTTTCTCTATCTCTATCTGTTTCTTTATCTTAGGTCTATATCTTTCTCTATCTCTTTCCCTATCTCTTTCTCTATCTTTTACTTTGTCTCTTTCTCTATCTCTTTCTTTATCTTAAGTCTATATCTTTCTCTATCTCTTTCGCTATCTCTTTCTCTATTTTTTATTCTGTCTCTTTATCTCTTTTTCTATCTCTTTTTCTATCTCCTTCTCTATCTCTTCACCTCTGCTATTCTTGATATTTTACGTGTCTTTTTAACACTCTCTCTTCTCCTCTTGTCTTTCTCCCTCATCTGTTTCCTCTTTTTTCTCACTCAGTCACTCACTCTCACTCTCTCTCTACTCTCTCCAACTCTTTTTCCAAACCCGCTCTCTCTTTTTTCTCTCCTCTCTCCCATCCTCTTCTCTACATTCTATCTCTTACTACTGATTCTCATTTACCGTTTCAAAAGCAGCAGATAACAATGTGTAAACTGGACAGCTAGATCGATGCATTTGATTGAATATTGATAATGTAATTGCTTTTCTGTGGCCCACTAATACTTCAGTACTTCCATTTTGCTGGCTAGTGAAAAAACTCAACAATAGACTTTTCCAAGTCAAGAGAAAATAATTGTGTTGACGTTTGCATAATGCGTTTCAGCGTTCAGAAGCTCAAGAGCAGTGTTTTTACTCCAATATGATTTGACAGTTGAATTTTCGTAGAAAAATATTCGTGGATGCTTAATAGACAGTTGTATTTTTGTAAAAAATATGCGTTTATGCTTTTTCAAATGATGTTATTGCGTTCTACAGAATTTTTATTGAATTATCGTACATGAATAGCCTTTCTGTAAAGTAGATATCTACTGGACATTTTTGGAAAAATATTCTTTTTCCAATGTTACTTTATTGAATTATCGTACATGAATAACCTTTCTGTAAAAGAGAAATCTATTGGATATTTGGAGATAAATAATATTCGTATATGCTCTTCCCATCATGTTATTCATTTTTCCAGTCTTTTTCACGAATCCAAGAATTATTAGGCTAGGCGTACACCGGTTAGTCATGACAAGACAAGACAAGATTAGTCATGTTTAGTCACAGTATGTCACTTAGTTGCTTATGAAGCAGCACACACCGATTAGTCATTGTAATTAGACGTGTCTAAATGTGTCTTTTCTTCGTGTCTAATCGAATAGGGCATGCACTATTTCTATCAGTCACCATCAGACAAGTGTTGAGTTGTGAGGTTAGGTTTGTTGGTTGTCGGTCTGTCTATTATATGGGCAAGCGTGGTCCATCAACTGGGATAAATAAAATAAAAATACAAACGGGTTTAATTGTTGCACCTTCTACAGGAAAATTTCAAAAAATTTACTTGGAAAAGAACCTGGATGCCTAACTTCTATAGCCTTTGCTTCGGTTTCTTGAGAATCTGTGACCAAAAAACTCATCGTTAATTTTGAACCCATGTGACAGATTTGGGCGTATTTTAGAAAGTATTTTGAAACCCTCCATCATCATGCGTCTATGGCTCAATAGAAAACGTGTATTTAATCCCAATCTTTTCGGGCCCCATTGTTACAGCATTGATGGCCGAGTTCTGTAACTCAATAAGATATTGATAAGATATTGATCTGTTCAATCAGAAATAAGCTACAAAACTCCTGGGCGCTCTTTGTAAGGGGTGTTGATGAGGTATGGAAGGAGGGGAAATCTTGCAAAAAAGTACAGCTAAAATTCATACATGACCCCCCCCCCAAAAAAAATTTGGAGCTGGGACTGCCCTTGTATGTAGATGAATCCAATGTCTCCCCTATTTCTTCTTTCTTGCATACAAATCCACTCCCAAATTATAATTGCACCAGCAACAACTCTATTGTCTGGCATCTTGTTCATGACTGATGTGACTGACTGGTGTGTGTTGCTTTCACATGACTAAACGTGTCTAGTCTATTCTTGTCTAAAGTTGTCTAGTCTAATTGTGTCTTGTCTTGTCATGACTAACCGGTGTACGCCCAGCCTTAGGATGAATAACCTTCCAGTAAAGTACAAATCTGCTGAATTTTTGTAGAAAAATATTCGCATTATAGCCTACTCTTTCAAATGATTTTATTGACTTTTTCAGTTTTTTTACCGAATTATTTTGTATTTATAAGAATAACCTTTCTGTAAAGTAGGAATCTCCTGTGTTTTTATAAAAATCTAGAATGGCATTTCCAATACCATTTTGGAGTTTTTTTTTAGTATTTTCTATTTCTCAAAATGTGTATTTATAACATGTATTTATATAAACCAATTTCGACTGTAGATATATCGAAAATAAAGCCATTTGTGCAGTAAAAATGAAAATCTAGAAAATTTGAGCCTTCTAATTCATATGAGGTCTAAGAAGAAGCTCAGCTTGTTGAAGCTCATCACGCAGAAGGGGAAAGGGAATTAAGGGAAATCATACAGATCAAAGAAAAGAGGAAAAAAGTGGGACGTTCCAAAGTAACCCGACTGTATCTGTAATTTATGAAATTGGAGAATGCAATATTCATAAGAACTTTTCAAAGCAGCGGCTGATTTAAATAAAAATAAGTTAGTACAATCATGAAATAATAAGTTAAGATTAAAATATGTTGATTTGATAAGTTAAATTGATAGTTTGAAACGGATCTGGGAACGAAGAGAATGTCGAGCTTTTCATTTCATGGAGAGAAAAATAGCTTTGTCATTCATTCATTGAAATGGATAGATATATGAATATATTCTATTCTATTCTAATACCAAATCCCAAATTCAGATCTACTGATAATCTAAAAATTAATCACTTTCTTGATGATGAAGCTTACATAGGTGGGCCTGGGTGAGACCTGGATTATGAATTGATGAAGGTGATTGATGAGTTGGACCTGCAGTTTTAGGTGGGTTCCCAACCACCGGGAAGTGATTTTAAAGCAGAGAACAGAGTCTATTTTGCTGGCCAATCCAATCGGTCACCCTTACAAATACAAAGAGGAGCTCGTAGCTTATCTCTATGTGATTGGACAGATACCTGCTACGGCTCACGGCTATCACTTCCCTCTACAATATCCCATTTGAAATATCGAACTCTCCTATAATTATATAGTTTCATAGAAACTAAAAACGGGTCAGCTCCAACGTTTTAATAGCAGAAAATGAATGGGAATTATTCTCTCAATATAATTGGAAATTAGGCGTTTTTCAATGGTTAAACTCATTATAATAGTTTCTTTTAAAAATTTTTTAAATACTTAAGGCGTAATGGCAACTGCAGTGGTGTAATCTGTTGGGGCGTTATAGTGCTTATACTCCTGCCGCCACACATCCGTTCCCGTTCAGCTTGTTACTGTATGTCCTCATCCTCCATTACCAATCAACCACCTCATTACCGACGCAAAAGTCTCAGGGGCATCAGCAAAAAAGTGTCACAAGTACATAACTGCGCAAAATTTGCATTTCATGAGTTTCAGTTTTCAAATTTTTCAGTTTCCAAAGAAAATAAAGGTGTTTGTGACTCAATAGAATTTACCATAGAGGTGACGTTCTAGATAGAAGGAAATTTCCTGCATAAAACACCAACAGAAACATGTTTTGTAGCCTGTATTTGCAACTCTTTATTTGCAAGTCGCCTAGCAAACACCTATTATTGTTGTTTGTTGTGTTAGTTTGGTCAGCGTTGCCATGACAACTAAGTGGTGAGATTTTTACTTGCAAAAAGGGAGTTGCTGACTTTTTCCTGTGACTGAGGGACATTGTACATTGATGGCGGCTCTAATGAAACAATCATTTATTTATCGCGGTATTTTATCTGTCACAAATTACAGTCGTTTGGCGTTAGTTTAGACGTGATTTCAGGCGATCAAATATAGCTCAGGAAGTTTTCAAACTACTACTCTTTCATCTTTGGCTTGAAGAAGTTACCAAGTTTTAGCAATCGTTGGTTTAAATTTTGTGTACTACATAATATGCATAACGTCTACATACTTTTTCAAATTGCTATTTTTTGTGCAGAAAAAGTTCAAATTTAAAATTATTGATAAGTAATTTAATTTATTGCAAATTATTATATTGACTCATTATAAATTATTATTCATAATTAATTAAATCTATTGCAAATTATTATATTAATATTGTAAATTATTAGGTCAACGTATGACAATTTGTGAGTTGTTTATTTTTTATGATTTATATACAGCCTGCATTCTCCACAGTACATTATATTTTATTGCATTGTATTATTATTTTAATTGCAGTGTAAAATCACTTCCCAGTTGTTCGGAACCCATCTAAAACTGTAGGTACAACTCATAAATCACCATCATCCAACTCACGCACAGCTCTCAGACTGTAGACTTCATCTTTCAAAAAAAAAATATATATATTTTACCGTACTAATTATTTATTTTAGTCCTATGACAATCCACCTTAGAAATTAGTTAAATGCTGTCTTGTGTGGTCAGAAGAACCTTTTTTTCTCTATCAATTATTCTGATCTTTGATGGTATTAAATGGCAAAATAATGTTCTTTATTCTGAATGTAAAAGGATTCTCTGAGCTAAATATAATGATTACAGCTCATCTTTTCTGCTAAATTATTTCACTTGAAAAATCACATTCTGATAACAACTAACATTTTAATTACTGCGATAAAATTACAAACAGAATTTTATCTCGGAATGTTATTCAGTGTTGAAGCTCATTGTTGAAAACATAATTCTTCTATTAAAACATGTTCTAATTTTTACTGGAAATCCCGCATTTTTGAAAACTAATTTCCATTTTCCCCTTTTTTTTCTCCATCATCCTCTTATATAGGCACAGCAATAGACAACGATGAGAAATAAAGAAATAATAAATAAGAGTAAATAACTTGGAACATTGAACTTGATGATGAGACATTGAACTATTTCGAAGTAGTCAACAATGGATGCAATATTGCATGCTGCATTTCTTGATAGATTGCATTATTCTATAAAAATAAATTTCAATAGAAAACTATGTAAAGTAATAACCGTGAGAAATCAAACTAGAATCTTGAAAATATATAAATGCGCACCACAGTATTAAAAGAATAATCTAATATCAAAACTGACACTCTAAAATTAGGACTCTCACTTACTTATACTGTAGAAATGCATTTCGCTTCTAAGGAAAAGCTTCATCAGCTATTATGAAGCTTCTCCTTAGAAGTGAAATGCATTCATCCAGTATATATCAGCTCTGATGAAGCTTCTCCTTAGAAACAAAATGCATTCCTTCAGTATGAGTCTGTAAAAATACTAATTTTACTAGAAATACAGTGGCAGTTTTGATATTACATCAAGTATATCGCCATGGAATCATCACAGAATAAAATATTAGCTTCAGGTTTTCGGATTTGATAATAATATTATTAAAAATTTAGCAGAATAACAAAAGATTTTAGAATAGCAGAAAATTTTAGAATAGCAGAAAATTATAGAGAAGTCTAGCTAAGATTCTTCTCCATCACCATAAAACCAAAACCGTGAGAACCATTTTATGGTGCAGAACTCAGGAATGCGAAGGATAGTCTGTTGTGTATCATTGTATGAGTGTTTTTATGTTCGCTAGGTGAATCCATACACCTGCTGAAAGATGGGCCACAGGTAGCTTGGGCCACACTTGTTTTTTTCGGATTCACAGGTGCTATAGTTCTGTAGCTCTATAGTTCACAGGAGCTATAGTTCACAGAGCTAAGTGTTCTATAAGTTTAAACGAACGGTAGGTGTGAATACAATAGGCCCAAACAATCATATTACCTGCTCATCCAGGATAGGATGTCAGTATCATAGAAAAGATACTAAATCTAGATAGTATAGATATAGAGGTAGTATACTAGATAGTATAGATATAGAGATAGTATACTATATAGACTATTCTGTGACAGTATTCTTTCGTCCGGTGTTTGCTAGACTGCCTGACTGAGCAGTTCCATAAAAGGCAACAAATTCACTACAATGAAACGTACCATGCCTTCCGGTCAATCAACAATGGATGAAATTCGTTCAAGAGTGATATAGCCTATGTAGCTTTTATTTGTAGTATGTACCCTACTGTTTATAGACCAAATGCGTCTCATGGATATACTGTTATAGTGGATAGACGATGTAATACTGTAACATATCTGAGACACGGTATCTCTTGACTTGCAGTCAAATTCTACTTATTATTAATAAAAATATTTGACTGCAAGTTGTTGAATTCACTTAAAAAGTTGATAAAGATAGTGTTGAAGCTCCACTGTTCAAGCACTCTTATAATATCTACTACGTATGAATATTATTCTCACAAGTCACTTCGAACTAACTTGTGAGATACGAGCCGATATGGCCAAGTTGAAAATGAATGCTCCTGTGCAGAAAGGTCTCCATGGTCTAGTGGTTAAGGCGCTCAACCGGCAATTGAGAGGTTCGTGGTTCGATTCCCGGTGGTGACTGATATTTTTGTACAGTATAGCATTCATCGATTCCCATCAGCTTTTCAATGCTGTTGTCAATGTCCGCCATTGCGGAAGTCTTCAGTGTGAGGTGATGGCAGTTGGGGGAATTCGAAGTTAATAAAGTAATAGTATTCTGATATAAAATTGATCTGTAAACTTTTTTTTTACTTTTGAAGTCTTCTCCAGACAGTCAGTAGACCGGGGAATCGCCCTTTTCTTCTATCTTTACACTCTCAATGATCATTCTAAAACTGTCCACGTAGTTGATTTGTGCATTTGATGCACGAAGTGTGCATTTTCTGTTATGCAGTCACCTGTGTTGGTTTCTCACCTCAGCCAACTGCATAATTGCATAACGGAGAAATGCATCAGCGCATTGCTATGAATACTTATTACCAATTATTATTTGTACAATCAGTACTTCACTAAAAGGTACAGTGCATCATGAATACAAATAGTTTTCTGTGTCATTCTTGCATCCTTTCTATTATCTTATTATTCATTCTTTCCTCTTTCTCTTTCTCATCTATTAGAGTATTTGGTGAGCTCAAAAACCCCAAGTTCTAAAATTTGGAATTTTTTATTATTATCTCATCTTATCACATCGTTCCATCATCAGCTCTCATTTCATCTCATGCGAGGCATGAAAACCTCAGTTACATGCAGTGGCGTAACTAGAGTCGACTTATGGGGGGGGGTTTACCCCCCCCCCCCCGGTCAACCACTCTTACTCTCATCAAAAAAATCTCAGAATATAGATATAATATATATTATACAATAATCATGTAGGGTAAAGGAACCAGAAGCTGACAACCCCCCCCCCCCCCGCCCAGCTGACACATCTTCATATTTTTTCTTATTAAGGCCATAGTGGGTAGTTTTGAAATTCAAACCATTGAGAATTAAACTGGTATTTTGTGCATACACTGGTACCATTGAATCATGTGCTAGGCATCATTTTTGACGGGGAAAAATACTTTTAGTATAAGCTGTTAGACAAGAATCCTTTATTTCTAGGTGGAATTCTTTAGGAAATATGGAAGTAAGAGTGTTTGAAAATCTCAAAGTACTGTCAAAATAATCATTATTTAAAATTAACTAATGCTTAGAATGCTAGAGCTTGAATATATGTTGATTATACCCTGAGTTCACCTATTAGGGGATGATTTTCATATTTTATGTTAATTGGGGGGATGTCAACGTATTAAGTATATTTTCAACACATACACAAGTAGCTGACATGGTATGTCAGCCACTAGGGACCATGTCTGAATTTTTTTTAAAATTATTTTTGATATCTTATGTTTTATATGTATGATTACCATTTGATATATATGAAATCAAATTAGCTCATTCCTTACCTGATACGTATATCAGCTACTGGAGGTGACAAAAATAGGGGTGTCAGCTATTGGTATAGATGTCAAGTGATTTTAAAATCAAATCAAAATTAAATTTGTATCGAAATTTATTCCAATTGCAATTAGCCATGAAAATGACTTGAATGAATTTTTTTCAAATTCAAATACTTTATTCACTTGAATAAAAATGTTAAAAACATATAATACCGTACAATAAATTTTTTAAGTGTATTCCTCATTAGGCTATAGCCTGTGTGGAGGAATGGTTTGTCTCTCAACATTAGAAATTATACAGCAAATAAGAAAAGACAATAACAATATATTATAAAATAGAACAAAAATACTGCTGCTATGAACTAATGACAGTTATATATACTATGCAAAAATATAATTATTAAGAAAAAAGGGATAAAAAAGATATATTCTGAAAATGTTTGTATTAATCCAGACAATAGTTCCAAAGTTAATAGATAATATTCATGAATTTATTTAGTAAGGAGGTGTCAGCTACAGGTTCCTTTACATTAGCTTCAAATTAAATAAATAACCTTTCTAATTTTTACTTTTTCCAATTGTTTTTTAACATTTTTTTTAATTTCTTCCAAGCAATGGGGGGGGGGGGGGTTACGACCCCCAAAACCCCTCCTCGTTACGCCTATGGTTACATGCACATCAACTACCGTACATTTTCATCTATTAAAAAAATTCTAATCTTAATATGTTCGCCATTGGCTTTTGTGTTCTGTATTTAAAAGTTGTAATAAGTTTATTCATATCTACTCCGAAAAAATTGTTCTATTTTTTCTTGCTATCAAGTTGTTATCTTTCTATTGATTTTTGTTAACATGCAATGATTTTGTATAATGTTTTTGTGTAGGCCTATTACTGTTTGCCATAGGTCTCTTTAGTCTTGGTAATGGAAGAGAATATAATTCGAACATAATTTATTAATTTGGAATTTCTCAACGTGCTATTAATTACACTTAATTAATAAATGAATAGATGGATGATAAATAAATTCTAGTCTCACTTGAACTGGCACAAAAAACAAATACATTTCGAGTATTAAAGCCACACATCTGGATCTAAATCAGCATGAGCTGGAAGAGAAAAAATATACTAATTTACAAAAATAATTTTTTGGGAAAACAAACAGATTTCTTCTTCAAATTAAAAAACAATAGTAGGATTGACACCAAGTCTCAAGAATAAAAAAAAGTTAGTTTGAAGTAACTGACAATTTAAAAAATTTACTATTATACAGAAACAGAATTTTTCAATTCCAAATTCATTAAGTGCTATTAATTTATACTGAAGACTTCCGCAATGGCGGATATTGACAACATCATTGAATAGCTGATGGAAATCGAAGAACGCTTCTACACAAAAATATTCAGTAACGCTGGGAATTGAACCACGGACCTCCCAATGGCTGGTCATTGCAGAAGTCTTTATTATAATTAATAGCACTTTAAGGAATTCACAATATTACAGTAATAAATTAGTTTCTATCGTTTTGTCAGTTTGATAAATTGTCTATTTATTCAAAACCAACTCAAGAATATTGTTGGTATTTTTACATGTGGCTTTTAATGGTGGGGAGACACTCACGCCTCACAGGTAGTTCCAGTTTACTGTTTGAACCATGTGATGCACTCAATTGATTGCACTAGATTTATATGAACAAATTCACATAAACAAATCTTCATGGTGTCTTTGGTGAACTTTCCAAAAAAATATTATTAAAATAGTTTTTGTCTAAATAAAAGCGTCTGTGAACAGTTCAGATTTGTAATTTTTTTATAAATGAAATTGTATTAATTGAATACCATAGCTCCTCGTATTATTTATAAATATTTGTTTGTGATTTTCAATCTAGGTTTTAACTTGACATTTTTCTGTTTTTGTATTTCCATAGGATAACAATGTCAGATGACACCATTGAGCTGAATGACAACAGCCTTGCTCGGACGGGAAGCCTGTGTTCTCCCGATCCTCATGATCAACTTCTGACAGCCTTCAATGATAGGGACTTTGACAACTTCCAGAAAATCCTGACAACAGGCGTGAAGAACTCCTATGTGGATCCCAACTACTGGTATGACGATCCCAACTATGGCACACTTCTGGATCTGGCCAGCCGCAAAGCATCCAGCAGTCAGTACGTGAGATGTCTTCTCAGCTGTGGTGCAGATCCTAATAAAGTGAACTCTGTCCGGAAAAAGGCTCCTCTACATTTTGCTGTGGAACTTGGTGATCTTTCTATTGTGAATTTGCTGATTCATGACAATCGAACTGATGTGAATAAACTGGATGGAACAGGGTCAACAGCTCTTCATGCAGCTGCAAGGTCCAGCAATGTTGATGTCATGATTGCACTCCTGAGTCTACCTAAGATCAATGTCAACATTGCCAACAGGAAAGGTCTTACACCAATGCATGTGGCTGCAACTCAAGGTACTGAAGAAGCCGTGTTATGCCTCCTACAACACATCAACATTGATATTGACAACTTTAAAACAGCTCAAGGAAAATCAGCCAGAGACCTCATTCTGGAAAACTTTCCCAACCTAGAAGGGAAACTACCTACTGTAAGAGACAATGACACAGTTGAAAATCTAGGAAAAGTCAACCATCTATTTAATTTGCTCCATAAACATGATGAGGAAACTTTTGTAAGAGGTATACAGATCAACACAGATTCAATAAATGAAAACGATGGTTTCCATACATTTCTCCAGTATGCTTGTGATTTTGGTATGTTCTACACTGTTGGACATCTGTTACGTCTTGGTGCTGATCCCAATGGAACCCACACTGCTAATCGGTCCACTCCTATCATGCTTGCTTCCTATAAGGGCTACTTCAACATTGTAAGACTTTTGGCACAGAATGATTGTACCAAGTATAACCCAATCAATGGTGAAACTGTTCTTCATTGTATTATCAAAGGCTCAACTGATCTCCATGTTCCTTTGGGTGCTTCAAAAGAAGACAGAGACCATTACAAGTGTATGGATATTTTGTTGAAGAGTGTTTCTGCTCATAAATTGAATATAAATTGTGGTGATATCAAAGGCAACACTCCTTTACACTATGCTGCAAAACTAAACAATAAAGACTTCATTCTACTTCTGTTGGCCAGTGGAGCATATGTAGGTCAACGCAACACCTTGGGAGAGCCAGCTTTGGCTGATGTTAGTCCAAAAATATTTGAGAAATATCTTGATGATTGTCTGACAACCAATGATAAACTGCCACGTGAGGATAACTATGAGATAGTTTTCAGATACAACTTTTTGGCACCACCCAAAGTGCAAAAACATGAGGACTTGACATCATCACGTGCTATGCTGCAGATTGAAAGCAACATGAAAGGTGTAGATGAACCTACTGATGAAGTGATATCAGAAACTGAGCCTTTACTGTACATGAGTAGATCATCAGATCTCCGTCCCCTCCTTAAACATCCAGTCTTGACAAGCTTCCTACATCTGAAATGGCACAGGATACGTTGTTTCTTCTATTGCAACTTGACTTTCTACATTTTCTTCTGGATGTTTTTGACGGCTTATATCCTCACAACTTATGCTGCAATGAAACCTGAAGGTGATGGTGATGATCGGATCAATTCCAACCATTCATCAATGAATAAAAGTTTTGTGAAAAGGAGTGCACAAGAAACTATTCCTGAAGCAGTGGGAAATGAATTCAAATTTTTTGTCCTATGGTTGTTAGTTGCTCTATCTTTAGTTGTTCTGATTGTTAGAGAACTATTCCAGTTGACAGTTTCTCCTTTAAGATACTTTGCCAACCCAGAAAACTGGTTGGAAGTGTGTCTTATTGGAGTGACATTATCAATACTTTTTTGTCAATCCTGTGTCAACTCCCGTCACCAGATTTCAGCTGTGGCAATCCTGTTGTCTTGGGCTGAACTTGTTTTACTCATTGGAAGACATCCAGCTCTTTCTACAAACATTGAAATGCTGAAAACAGTTTCATGGAACTTTTTGAAGTTTCTAGCCTGGTACTCAATACTCATCATTGCATTTGCTCTGAGTTTCTTCACACTTTTCTCTGACTCAGAAACAGACGGTGATGAGAATTTCTTTGTGGATCCTGCAACATCAGTTTTTAAAACTGTGGTTATGCTGACAGGAGAATTTGATGCAGGTTCTATTCCATTTGTAACACACCCTGGCACAAGTCACATACTGTTTGTTCTGTTCGTATTCCTGATAGCCATTGTTCTTTTCAACCTGCTGAACGGTTTGGCAGTTAGTGACACTCAGTCCATCAGAGCAGATGCAGAACTTGTTGGTTATGTTTCCCGGGTGAAACTTGTTACATATGTTGAAAGTTTGGTGATGGGTACACCAACACCTTATCGAGGTTTCATCAACAAACTACAAAAGTTATTCTGCTGCTTACCCCGTTTGGATTGTTGTATGGTATCCTATGGCTGTTTGAGGATATTCTCACATCGTATTAACCTCTTCCCTGACTTGTACCCTGACTGTGAAGTTAGAATCCTCCCAAACCAAGCATCCAGAATTGAGATGTTCAGCAGAGGTCACAAAAGAAAGCGTCAGGAACTTGATGAAGATTCCGAAAATGTCTTCTACGACTGTTATGCAATGACAATGGACCCTGTAATTGTCAGAGCAGCCAAAGAAATACTTATAAAAAAACTAGAAGCAAAAGAAACTCAATCCCGGGGTGATCCCTTCGCCCTTTTTGAGGCCTGCTGCAAAGAGCTGAGAAACTACACTCAAATGCTAAGTTCATCTCCACCTCAAACTGATTCTGAGTCATCAAGTCTCATCCCAACCCCTTTGAAAGCCGACAACAGTAAACTTATACTAGATCTAAGCAGGCGATTGGATGAATATAAGTTGGTACTTGATAGACTTGTTAGAAATTCCGAAAAGACGGAATATCAAATGAGCAAGTTGATAAAACAGATTGAGAAAAGTAGGATTATTGGATCTTCATCCTCTGATGATAATCAATAATATATTGAAATATAACTTCATTTTAACGTTAAAACTGAAGGTTTGAAGGTTGAAAGCCTTGGAATGATTAAGCTATCATATGATCTGTAAACTATGAGGCCAAGGCTATGAGCTATAATGCCTTTGACAGCTTAGCTAGGTTACTGAGTTTTTTATTTGAGTATATAATATCTTGAGTTGTTGATATCGGTATATTTACGTGTTGGAAAATATTGATTTCTATTCCGAAATCTCAATGTTCAGGATAATGTCTGATATTAGAATATAATCTTTAGTTACTAGCATGAATTCACAATAATTTCATGAACATTATACTCTGTAGAAGTCCTCGATAGAAACTGGAATATTTTTTGGAGGATGAAGCTCAATTGAAATATTAAAAACATTCATGATTTTTGTAAGGCATTGTAAAACCAATAGATTAGTTTTCAAATATATGGGCTATTAGATCAAACCCCCATTCATGATGGGTTTGAATCTCTAGACAAAAAAAAACTTGATCAATCTTACTTGCGAAAAATGTGAATTTTTCATGTAGCGTATGGGTGCATGATAATTGAATCCTACTTCCTGTTTGAAAACTTTTGTGAACCAAGAAATGCTTACAAGAAGAGTAGAAAATCAACTCAAGAAGTTTGAATCCAATATTTTAGTTTTTCCCAACTTTTTTTACTGAATAATATCATTCATAGTAGGTTTCTTTTATAGAAATTACTTTGTGTTTTGTGATTTGAAAAAATTAATTTCTTTCTTCTTCTTTCTTTCTTATCTATAAAAGTAAAGGAGTTATAAAATTTATTTATTTTTTAAATCATAATTCCAATACTGATTCTCAGAAATCATATAGTCTTCATTTATTTATGAGAAACTTTATGTCAAGCATTATGGAAATTGTGATCATATATCATTAACACCTTCTATATTGTGAGATTCAGATTAACATCAAATTATATTATAATTTATTTTCAATTATTGTGGATAATTATCAAACTCCATCTAAAGCAAATAAAATGCAACATCTTATTAGTAAAACAGTATAATTGTGATAGATTTTAAGAATGTTACCTCTTGTTGATATTAATCAACTAGAAACTACAATACTCATAGAATTATAATTATTACTGTATTAATTAATATTATTAAAAAAATAATAATAATATATTTAATTCTATTATAAGTTTTAGATATAGCTACTGTAGAGCGTGAAAACTGCAGAAATGTAATCGATGTTTTTAAATAATGTTAGAATATAAAATAATTTTATAAAATTGTATAACTTTATTTTAGTCTGTTGAATTTATTTTTACATAAAAAATAATGCAGTATTGCTTTCTGTCTTGTAATAATAAAATCTTATTAATTTACAGTAACTTATTTTTGGAGTATTTTTTGTTCTTTCAGAATTTTTCATTAATATTTTATAACGGGGTTATAAAATGTTGCAAACATAACCTGATCAATATAAGAAAGATTGAACTCGTTAATTATTAATATTCTTTGTGAAATTCACAAATTTTGAATAGTTTTGAACACTATAAATATGAATCATATCTTGCATTGATTGAGTTTAATTACAAGTGAGTTTGCTATTTATTTTTTTATGATTTAATAACTGTCATCATTTAAACG
This sequence comes from Conomelus anceps, assembly GCA_948455865.1. Taxonomy (NCBI): domain Eukaryota; kingdom Metazoa; phylum Arthropoda; class Insecta; order Hemiptera; family Delphacidae; genus Conomelus; species Conomelus anceps. The sequence continues at coordinate 4,436,601 of OX418227.1, forward strand.
AATAAAACTTGAGAATGTTCCAAAGCTTGAATACATTTTTTTTTTAAATTAGTCTACTTTGTTCTTATTACGATATGCACAACCTAAATATTTTCCCTATAGTACTAAGAAAATTTACTACAAATTTCTACTTTGGTTCGACTATGAAAATTTGAATGTTCCACAACATGACATATACCTGGAAAACGAATAATTTTCAGAAAGCTGACAAATTATTTTTCATTATTACACTAATTTTTAATCACTAGGCCTATGCATTGAAAGTTTTTTCTATATTTAGAAAAGAAAGAAGGATCAGCTTTACAACACGTTTTACTCACCGCCACCATATTGACTTGGCCTAGTCATGATCTTTTTGGCTTGTAATATGCAGTTAAAAGTAAATTGTAGTGGAATAATAATGACTTATTGTTATTGCCAGTTTTATGAAGCATTTTCAAGTTATAACCTTTCACAAGTTATATCTTTACGGAGAACCATCAGGTAATTGAAAAAAAAACACACAGGTAATTATTAGGCATAATATTATTTGATCTCCTGGAACAAAGATGAACCAAGTGTGAGAAGATCTAAGAGGATGTAGGAGAGTGTGATGAAGCAAAAGAAATGAATCATGTCTGGTACTACATATATACATATATAAAATGTTCTATCTTTACTTGATTGTGTTTTTTGTTATAAATAAATGAATGAATAAATGAATGAATAAATGAATGAATAAATGAATGAATAAATGAATGAATAAATGAATGAATAAATGAATGAATGAAATATTGTACCATAGCCGATTTCGGCTGTAGGTGACTCTTCAGACCTTAACATTATGTTTTAGTCCAAAGAGCGTACTACACAAGTGAGGGGTGAGGTAGTTTGTGATTGCTTTCCTTACTGTGCTAACATATTTATATCAGTTTGTCAAGCCCTCTAAAACAATGTCTGAAGCTGTGTGCCTGATACCCCTCTCACCGCTGCACAGGGTCTGGCTGCATAGGTGAGTGTGCGTACTATCCAACACATTGGGTTACTGCCTGTGACCAAGCCATCATTAGACCGGACGTTTGGAAAGCAACGTAAATTAATAGTGATCCAATTAAAGAGAGATTATTCAATACATTTTTAATTACAAAATGATTTAGACCACTTTTAAAATAGGAATTAACGGTGAGTTAATTATAATTTTAATGACATTGCTCAATTGGTGAGGTGGAATATCTAAAATATTGCGTTCTTGCATTTATAATGATTTATTCTATTATTTTTAGTTAGGTTAAAATATCAAGTTCTCAATGATTAACATAGATGAACTTTGTTTTAATCATGCCTATGAATGGAATTTAAATTCAGTTTTCAAAGAATATAAAGTTCGAGGATCCAGGGGTTTGTTGCATAACAATTTACCAAATAGTTTTATTATTTATTTTATTTCTGTGATGTTTTCCATGGTGAAATACTTGATGAACAATCTTATATAAAAACTGACACTGTATTTCTTTTTAATGTATGATTTCACTTGTATCAATCACTTTGTTCACTTGATTTCACTTTGTTCCAGATCAATCGCCCCCAAAAGTCCAACTAAATTTCTCACGGCTTTTCTAGTTATTAGCCTAGAATCTCTTAGAATACGGTTTTAGAGGGATTATCTATCAAAACTTTTCCGTAGAAGGACCCTTAGACCGTCCGGAAGGGCCCCAAAGTCTTGGAAACCTCCCTTTAATAAATCTTGGCTACCTACTGGGTCATATTTAGCAAATGTAAATTATGTCCATTTAATAACATAATTAATATAGTAGCCTAACCTATAGTAAATAACTACATAATAATATAAAAACTCTTGAAGGCAATATTAGGCTATTAGTTATAGATTAATATTATCCTACACTGTTGTTATTACATTACTATTCTATTTGTACTACTATTCAAATCTATTTTCATGGCAAACACATAGTAAATTATATCTCTTTATGTTGTAGATATTTAAAATAATAACAATAATAATTTCAATTATCGAGAAATATGAAATTTATGCAGTTCAAAATTGTATCTTGTAGAGGGTTTCAACCTACAAAATAATGAGCTCCTTCAAAATTGAGCTGAGGATTTATTAACAAAAAACTGATAATAAAAGTGACGATTCCCTCATAATAATCTTCATATTTACAGCTCTGTAACTCCTTTGTATTTTGCTATTATGAAAATTTTGAACAACCATCTTATAGGAAAATTTATATTCTATAAAAACGGTCCTTAACTAAATTCAGCTACGAAGCGTCGTTTAGGAGTGATAAACGAAAAACTACATCGACTACATATTTTCATTTCCAAGCTTTGGAATATTTATCTGAGGTTCCTAAGTGTAGCTCTAGCAAGCTGTTAGTGAGATTGAATTGGAGAGAAAGGGAACTCTCGCGCTATCTAGCGGCAAATTTGGAACTAAAAAAAGACATTGTTCCAGTTTTTTGAAAATACTGACCTTATCGCTAATTTTATCATAAAAATGGAGGATACGATATTTTTAGAGAATGAAAAGGGCAACAAATAGTGTGATAATTATATTGTATATGTTAGGATTAGGCCACAACTCATAAAAAAACTAAACAAGTCATGCGTTCATAGTGCCTACGGTTGAAATCAAGACATCTTTTAAGAGCTTTTCTTTCAAATATACTTACTTTATTATATATTTTAGAACATATTGTGTTCTCTAATCATTAACTGTCAGTTTATCTACACAGTATGTCCTCTACAATAAATTTAATGAGTTAAAAGGTCAGAATTTAATGAAAACTACACCAATGTAGAGTTTAGTTCAATTTACGCCGCTAGATAGTGCGAGTGTTCACTTTCTAATCCAGCCGTCATAGTGCACTGCTTGGATGCTGGAACTCGGAATTGTCAGGTCAGGAGCCTGGGTAGAAATAGGATAGAAATATGTAGTTCATCCAGTTTTTTGTTTATAACTCCTGAACGATACATCATATCATAATCTAGTAGAGGACATGTTTTGTAGAAAATGAATTTCCCTACAAAATGGTTAGTTACACATAATCAAAAATAGTAGTTACAGGCTGTAAAAAAGATTGAAATCACATAATTTTAAGAAAATGTCCATCCTTTTCTTATCTTGTACCTAAAAATAGACTAAGCTTTACCTAAATTTTAATAATATTCACTGCTTTGGTTATAACATTTCAACTTTACATTTAAAAATAATAATGTCAATTTTAATTTCAAAATGAGAATTACAAACAAGAGTCAATCTTAAAGAGATGATTAGCACAAATACTATTGAACCTGCTATCCATATAGACGAAATAAAATTTTCTCAGATTTTGTTCATACCGTACTTGGTCTATGGCCTGAGAAATGTCGACACCCATTAATGGCCCGGTCTCTCCACTCCAGGTTGAGTACGATATAATTATGTTTCAAAATGACAGTAATTGAACTATTACTAAATATCATCCCTTTCATAATACATTTAATAATATCAAAATAGTAATAATAAGATTTTTAGTTTTGTATAGTAATAATTTTCGAAGGTAATTGAACTATTAGAATACAATTAACACTAATAATATAATCTTTGTCCAAATTTATAATATAAATTGGTTGTTACAATCACTCAAAAATGTTCACACAACTCAATGAAAAAAAATTATTGAATTTCGTATGAAATCATCGTACCTTTTTTATCTATTGACAATAAATGTTTAATGAATTTATTTTAGTTTGTTCTTAACATCAATCAGGATTTTCAAATACTATTCTAGAATTTGTTAAAATTGAGTGTTTATAACAGATTATCCCAAAAAGTCCAAAATTTGTAAGATAACCGTAACTTTACGTTAGCTCAAATGGTATTAATCAACCTATCCATAGTTGATGAATGCTGAATTAGTTTGATATCTGAAAGCTAGTTTCTTTGAAAATTGACGAGAATTGAACTAAAAACTGATGAAAATTCAACTAGAATTACTGAAAAATGACAAACATTCAATAAAAACATTGAAATTGACAAAATTTGTACTAAAAACTCTGAAAACTGACGACAATTCAACTGAAAACACTGAAAATCGAACTAAAAACAGCAAAAACTGACGAAAATTGTTCTAAAAACACTGAAAAATGACAAACATTCATTAGTTTGGTATAGTAATTATATTATGTTTCAAACAGTTGAAAACGTTTTATTTTATTTTTTCCGTTGAAATTTGGTTCAATGGTCATAAATAGTACTGTATAAGTTAAGTATAATAAAATTCTACCGGTATTTGCTTTCAATAATTTTTAGTCTTCAAAAGTAATTTCTAGCTTTTTTCATAATAATGAAGTGTTTCAAGCAAAGACAATATAATGTAAGGTTACATTATATTGTCTTTGTTTTCAAGTAAATTAAACCATAAAGTACGGTAGCCTATACGTTATCGTACTGTATTATTTGAGTTTGATTATCATTACCACCTCATACCAAGAAAGGTCTACATACTATGATGTAGTAGCCTATAATAATATCAATATTTTAGAATACGGTATCCAGAAATATACTCTACCCTGTTCCAAGAATGCATTAGTTTTTGGTGTTTTACGCTCTTATTTCGACAAATAAATCAATAAACTCAACCATAACTTGTTAATTTTTTCATTCTCTACAAATTACATGTGCTTTTTCGACAAAATAAAGTCAGCAGGATATTTTAAAAACCTGAAAAGATGTCGGTTTCGATTCAGTAAAAAAACGGTAGGCGTTGTGAATTCATGGTTTGTTCAGTTTTCTATAAATTGGGGTCTAATGCTGATAGATACAAGGAAATATGTTACAACATTATTTGTTGTCCGTTTTATTCTCTACAAATTTTGTCCTCTGTGTTTTTGCGATATTATCACCGATAAGGCCAGAATATTAAGAAAACTAAATCAATGTCAAGATTAGTTCAGTTTACGCCGCTAGATGGTGCGAGTGTTCACTTTCTCTCCTATCCAGCCGTCGCACCGGGCTAGAGCTTGACTGGATCCTCACTCCTTGAGAAACTGAAAACAAAAATATGTAGTCGATCTAGTTTTTCGTTTAGAAATCCTGAATGAGACATCATAGAAAAATTTAGTAGGTGAACGTTTTTGTAGATAATAAATTTTCCTACAAGAGGAATTTTGAAACGTGTAATTATAACGAATATTGAAGGAGTTACAAGGCTTTGAATGTGAGGGTAGTGATTAAATATTCACTATTATTTCAGGGTTTTCGTTGATAAATCCATAACTTTTGTTCTAGTTCATTACTGTAGAGAATAAAATTCACTTCAAGATAAAATTAATATTTAAAATTATCCATTCGTTAATAATTGTTCTTCCATTGTTAACCTTAGGTGAGGAAGTGAACTAGTCTCAGATGGGTATCAAGGCAACTAAATTAGATGGCATAGGGTGGTGTAGTCTAAAAAACATTTGGTAGTGATATATTATAGAGAGCGCAGATAATAAATTGTTTTTATAAATTTTTATTTCGTTAATTTTCTGTTAAATTTTTTTTCTAATTGATTTTAAGTTATATTTTAATATAAATTTTAGAACTTTTTATTGTAAAGTAAATTTTACATAAGATGGTAACTCCCACACAGGATACCCTCGGGAGTACCTAATTTCACAGTTCTGATTTATTGTAACCATGTATTGTACATGTACATAGTATTTTGATATACTTAACGTGAAATGAAGAATTATTATTATTATTAATTTTTTGAGACAAAAATACAAATTCTGTATAGTATTGATTTTCTACAGTGGTCTGGTAGCTCATTAATTTTTGAGATTATAAATAAAATTCGCATTACATGCCAAATTACCACTTCTTGAATAATGATTATTGGAAGAATAATAATTTTTGTGTTGCTTTTTTTTGTGAAACGGCTATTTCTGAAAATTGACAAAAACACTGAAAATGACTAAATTTTAACTAAAAACACTGAAAACTGACGAATTGAATTAAATGCACTTAAAATTGACAAAAATTCATCACGGTAATTAGTTTGGTATAGTGTAATTATGTTTCAAGCAGTTGAAAAAGTTTTATTTTATTTTTTCCGTTTCGATCAATGATCATAAATAGTAGAAGTTTCAATAAAATTCTACGGGGATTTGCTTTCAATTTTTTGTCGTCGGAAGTAATTTCTAGCTTTTTTCATAATAATTATATAAGTGTTCAAGTAAATTAAACCATGTAAAGTATACAGGTATACCTGTACGTTATCGTACCGTAGGCCTATTTGACTTTGATTACGGTATCATTACCATTTCATACCAAGAAAGCTCCTTACATTTTTCCATAAATTATGGTAATAGTTTAACGCTATCAGATGAAAAGTATTATTGCATTTTTATAGAACGTATTTGTCTACATAAACTTAGTATGATTTAGCAGCCTATAATAGTAACTTATAATATTTCAGAATACCCCGAAAAACTACTCTACCCTGTTCCGAGAATGCATTAGATATTGGTGTTTTATGCTCTTATTTTAACAAATTAAATCAATAAACTCAATCATAACTTGTTTAATATTTCATTCTCTACAAATTACTTGTGTTTTTGCGACAAAATAATGCATTAAGTCAGTAGGATATTTGAAAAACCTGAAAAGATGTCCGTTTCGATTCAGTAAAAAAAACGGTAGGCGTTGTGAATTCATGGTTTGTTTAGTTTTCTATAAATTGTGGTCCAATGCTGATAGCTGAAAGAAAATATGTTATAACATTATTTGTTGCCCGTTTTATTCTCTACAAATTTTGTACTCTATGTTTTTGCGATATTATCACCGATAAGACCAGAATATGTAGAAAACTGAATCAATGTCATGATTAGTTCAGTTTACGCCGCTAGATGGTGCGAGTGTTCACTTTCTCTCCAATCCAGCCGTCACACCGGGCTAGAGCTTGACTCCTTCAGGAACTGGGAAACAAAAATATGTAGTTGATCTAGTTTTACGTTTATAACTCCGAAATGAGACATTGAAACAAAATTTAGTATAAGAAATATTTCGTAGACAATAAATTTCTCTACAAGAAGAATATTGAAGTGTGTAATTATAACAAATATTAAAGAAGTTACAAGGCTTTATATGTGAGGGTAGCGATTAAATATTCACTACTATTTCAGGTTTTTTGTTTATAACTCCTGAATGAGACATCGTAGCGAAATTTAGTTAAATCTTTTTTTGTAGACAATAAATTATTCTATCAGATGATTATCGAAACGTATAATTACAACGAGTATTAAAGGTGTTACAAGGCTTTAAATGTGAGGGTAGCGATTAAATATTCACTACTATTTCAGGTTTTTCGTAGATAAATCCATAACTATGAGTCTAAGCTTGATTTTTTTTGAGTTCATTACTGTAGACGTAGAGAATTAAATTCCCTTCAAGATAAAAAAATATTTAAACTCATCCATTCGTTAATTTTTTGGGACAAAAATACAAATTCTGTATAGTATTGATATACTATAGTGCTGGCCTGGTAGCTCCTTAATCTTTGAGATTATATATTATTCACTCACGTACTAAATTACCATTTCTCGAATAATGGTTTTTAGAATAATAATAATAATAATAATTTTATACGTTATAATAATAATAATAATTTTAGTGGTTTTTTTTTTTGTGAAAAGGCTATTTCTCAAAATTGACAAAAACACAAATTGTCACAATTTTCACTAAAAACACTGAAAACTGACGAAATTGAATTAAAAGCACTGAAAATTGACAAAAATTCATTACGATAATTAGTTTGGTATAGTGTAATTATGTTTCAAGTAGTTTAAAAAGTTTTATTTTATTTTTTCCGTTGAAATTTGGTCCAATGGTCATAAATATAGTAGAAGTTTCAATGAAATTCTACCGGTATTTGCTTTCAATGTTTTGACTTCGAAAAGTACCGTAATTTCTAGCTTTTTTCATAAAAATGAAGTGTTCAAGTAAATGAAACCATGTAAGTTAACTCTACGTTATCTTACCGTATTTGACTTTGATTAGGCCTATCATTACGGTACCATTTCATATCAAGGAAGCTCCTTACGTTTTTCCATAAATTATGGTAATATTTTAACGCTATTAGATGAAAAGTATCATTGCATTTTTATTGAACGTATTAGTCTACAACTCTACATACTATGAGGTAGTAGCCTATAATACCGTAATATTAATATTTTAGAATATCCCGAAAAACTACTCTACCCTGTTCAAAGAAAGCATTAGTTTTTGGTGTTTTATGCTCTTATTTTAATAAATAAAATCAATAAACTCAATCATAACTTGTTCATTATTTAATTTTTACAAATGATTTGTGTTTTCAGATAAAGTTATGCTTTGTCAGTAGGATATTTTAAAAACCTGAAAAAATATTTCTGTTTCGATTCAGTAAAAAAAACGGTAGGCGTTGTGAATTCATGGTCTGTTCAGTTTTCTATAAATTGTGCCCTAATGCTGATAGATACAAGAAAATATGTGATTACACGATTTGTTGCCCGTTTTATTCTCTACAAATTCCGTTCTATGTGTTTTTGCGATATAATCAGCGATAAGACCAGAATTTTAAGTAAACTGAATCAATGTCAAGATTAGTTCGGTTTACGCCGCTAGATGGTGCGAGTGTTCACTTTTTCTCCAATACAGCCGTCACACCGGGCTAGAGCTTGACTCTGAAGACTCCTTCAGGAACTGGGAAACAAAAATATGTAGTTGATCTAGTTTTACGTTTATAACTCCGAAATGAGACATTGAAACAAAATTTAGTATAAGAAATATTTCGTAGACAATAAATTTCTCTACAAGAAGAATATTGAAGTGTGTAATTATAACAAATATTAAAGAAGTTACAAGGCTTTATATGTGAGGGTAGCGATTAAATATTCACTACTATTTCAGGTTTTTTGTTTATAACTCCTGAATGAGACATCGTAGCGAAATTTAGTTAAATCTTTTTTTGTAGACAATAAATTGTTCTATCAGATGATTATCGAAACGTATAATTACAACGAGTATTAAAGGAGTTACAAGGCTTTAAATGTGAGGGTAGCGATTAAATATTCACTACTATTTCAGGTTTTTCGTAGATAAATCCATAACTTTGAGTCTAAGCTTGATTTTTTTTGAGTTCATTACTGTAGACGTAGAGAATTAAATTCCCTTCTCATCCATTCGTTAATTTTTTGGGACAAAAATACAAATTCTGTATAGTATTGATATACTATAGTGCTGGCCTGGTAGCTCCTTAATCTTTGAGATTATATATTATTCACTCACGTACTAAATTACCATTACTCGAATAATGGTTTTTAGAATAATAATAATAATAATAATTTTATACGTTATTATAATAATAATAATTTTAGTGGTTTTTTTTTGTGAAAAGGCTATTTCTCAAAATTGACAAAAACACGAATTGTCACAATTTCCACTAAAAACACTGAAAACTGACGAAATTGAATTAAAAGCACTGAAAATTGACAAAAAGTCATTGTGAAGAAAAGCTTCATCTTTCTCTTTCTCTATTGTTGATGGGTATTTTAAAATGTGAGGATTTGAAATGTTGAGTGAGAATTTACAAGGATTTATGTATTGGGAGTTGCTGTGGTAGATCTTGTTAGATACTAATTTCTTCTGTGATGTTTTTCATGAAGAAATACTTGATGAAAAATCTAATATCAAAACTGTCACTGTATTTCTATTTAATATATGATTTACACTCACTTATACTGGATATACTGGAGGGATGCATTTCACTTCTAGAGAGGATGATTAAAAGGCTGATGAAGCTTCTCTTTAGAAGTGAAATGCATCCCTCCAGTATCACCAGTATAAGTGAGTAAAAATCATATATTTAATAGAATACAGTGCCAGTTTTTATATTAGATTGTTCTTTTATTTGTTTTCACTGCAGAATCTTATTGAAGGTTGTACTTGTAGATTGTTATAGTGAAATGAAATAATTATATTTATTATTCTCAATAAAACAAGATACAAGTGAGAAAAAAACAAAAAAACAACAAACTATGAATATACTCCTCACCTATACACCGGTCTGTGTGTGAGGAGGAGGGTCGTTTTTATAATAGTTCATGTATTGTCTTTTGGCATAATAACTTTTTCAACATAGGTACCATAATAAAAATGATATACCCAATATAATCAAACAAATTTTCATATAGTCACTTATATAAACAGAAGATCTAAACTGTCCAATAATTCATTTTTTGAAATGCAATCTAATTTTAACCAGCAGAACAAAAAGAAAAAAAAAGGGGGAAAACATGAAAAACTTGGGTAATTTGTAATTCGTTATGCAACAGGCCTCAGACTGTAAAATAGTAAAAATAACATTTCCCTACAACTGCTCGTAAAGTAGTTCTTTACTTACTGAAAACTAATTGTAAAATACCTCTTTACTGCTCCGCAAGCGGTAAAGTACTTTACGCTCGCCAGCTGTTTTCTTTACGCTTCTGTTTTGATTTTGATGCCTTCTCATTGGTGGATCACAGAATCCGTGAAATTCACATAACCTCAACAATGGCGAACGCTCAGTAAATGTTTTGGCTCGAGCGATAAAGTCGCGCTTCACTCTCTTAATACATAAATAACTATTTTCGAGTCTTTTATTAGATTCTAAGCTTGAGGCAACTTAGATTCAGATTGAGTTATTATTAGCCAAAAATACTTTAGATAGAATATAAAATATTTTAGATTCGAATGTCAGATAGACTCAATACAACACCCAAGCATTGACAATCATTGAACTACTGTTACTGGAGTTTGGACTAAGAGACTTTAGCATTACTCTGCTATCTAGCGAGTGAAAACGTAAACTATTAAATAGTATTGGTATAGCTCCAAAATTAGCTACTAGATCGCATGACGTGTATCATAGAGCAGTTTTTGTTGACAATACCCTACTGGTGTGCTACGGCCGACTCTATAGAATTGAGGACATAGAAATTGAAGACAGCCGTGGGTGTGCTGGTAGGGATGAACAAGAAGGGTTTCCAAACTGCCCAAGTAATCAGGGTACAGTCAATTTTGGTAAGAAAATTCTTTTGAAGATGCTTTTTGTTTTCGTTCTAGACACCAACATGAGTGTTAAAACTGAATCTGACGATTTATCCTGACAAAACATTGAGTTGAATGCAATGTAGTAAATATTATAGACATTTTTTAAATATTGTTTTCAAACTTGAGCTACCCCGTTTTTGTTTTTGTAATTCAACATTCTATTCAATGGAATTTAGTTTGAAGTAACTGACAATTCAACAAACTGACAAATATACAGAAATATAAATGAATATCCAGGAATTATAAATTAATAATTTCTAATTGAAATATTTAATGGTATTATTGATGGTTAAGCCGTAAAGTTTTGGGTAGCCAATTAAATCAGCAAACTTCTCTAAATTTGCTTAATTTAATTTTTGTTAAAACATTTTTTTGTAAGATGGGCTTTTTGGGGGCGAGTTCATCCAATATCAATATTAGTTTTGTTTTCATATAATTATTAAGCCTTGTAGCAATTGTCCATAATAAATATCTATCTACCTGTTCTCTTGAATAGCTGGACCACGGTCATCTCTAACTTAGGCTGAGCGTAGAATTTTAAATATTTTTTTTGAAGATTCTTGTATTTTATATTATTACGGCTTTGAAATGTTATCTATTGCTGTGAGAAAAATGTTTTTTCTTCAATTATTTTGTGAAATATAGGGGTTCATACGTTCATAGTAGACATTTTTCGGTTTTGGGGGCAATTGATCACACCTAGGAGTGATTTAAACTTGGGATAAATTTTCCGTTACTAAAACAAACCTGGAGGATAAAATGAATAATTTTTAATTTTAACCTAACAAATAGTTTTTTCAAACTAAGTTTTTGAAAAATTAAAAAATTTTACAAATTAAAAAAATGTATTTTGATAAACTTATTATTTAAACTTTATTGGAGTAAAAATATCTCATGTTATTCCTATCAAACGCTAGGGCAGACTCAGGCCAAAGGTTTCGTATTGGTTTGAGAGGTACCGGTAGTCTACATAATTTGTAGACGTTTCTAAGGGTGGTCAGCAAAAAAGACACTGTTCTCTGCTGTAAAATCACTTCCCGGTGGTTCGGAACTGTAGATCCAACTCATCAATCACCATCAATGCCCATGTACAATTCATAGGTCTAAGTGGGCTTCATCCTTCCAAAACAAAAAACACCTATGTTTTACTACAATATATTTCCCTGGTACCTAGTAAATTTATTTATGTAATATAAAGAAAAACATCCAATAAGAAGTGAATAATAGTTGAATCTGTTACCCTGCTTCCTCCTAAAAAAATATAAAAAATAGAGAGGTATGCAGGCGACAAGCAAGTTTTCCCACTGTATTTAAAAGATCCCGTGAGTTTCCACGAGCTTTCCTTATGTCATCTTCAACAAACTGCAACACTTCGTTGAATTCTTCTTTGCACAATCTAAAATAACCTTTGAACTTTACATCGTCTTTCGTCAAATCTTGCATAAGGTGATGGTATTCACCATAAATTTTACGTTTTTTATTAATGGGATGAACCCAATGTGACCTGTTAGATAATGAGTATAACAGTAACAAATCGTCATCACTCGAAGAATCATCGTCCTGTAGCTACGAATATTTTTTGAAAAGTTTGTGCCACATCACACAACATCATTTGACGCCATCTCACTGAAGACTAACAGCGGACGATCTCCCATCCATCTGCGGCTATGTGCGTTGACCAAAACGTCTGTCTGCATGCGTCCGTCTGTTGCTGTGTGCGTTGACCGATTATTTCCCCAAAGCTTCCAAAATCCACCGCCAGGTAGCGTAGGCATGTTCCCAGCTTTCCAATACTTCGGCCTGTGCTGTGAGTCAGCTCGGACGCGTGTTCATTGACTGTACAAGGCATTGCAGAGAGGGTTAGCGGGCTGCGGGCAGGCTGTCGCTATTCGTTGAATGCGATGTGAACTTGATTGTAGTGAACACAAACTGAGCCAGAACATCAATGTCAGCCGCAGAGCATGTCGAATTGTGTTGCACTTCCTCTATGCGCCATTCTGACACTAATTCTCACGCACTGCTATTCGCTTTTGGCCATACTTGACAAAAAAGGTGAGTACGACGGATTTTTTTACCTCAACACTGTAAAACGCACAACTCATTGATTTTTGAGGCTAGAAAAACTACTGTTAATTGGTAGCACTGGTCTTGAACGAAACTCTTAAAGGCGGGAGAATAGTGTTTGACAACAATCAGTTTGCTTCATTTCAGATTTAAAGTCTAAATTTTTTGTAATGTTTTATCCAGTTTACTATATTTTAATATCTGTTATGTTTTCCATGACGAAATACTTAATGAACAATCTAATATTAAAACTGACACTGTATTTCACTTTTAAATATTGTTTTACTCACTTATATTGGAGATGCTTGAGGGATGCATTTCACTTCTGAAAATAATCAGGATGACGAAGCTTCTTTTCAGAAGTGAAATGCATCCCTCAAGCATCTCCAACAGAAGTGAGTAAAACAATATTTAAAAGTGAAATACAGTGACAGTTTTAATATTAGGTATTTTAATAGTTGGTGACTATCAGATATTTTATTTTACTAGGAAAAAATTTGAACTCTATTATTATTGGATTAATTCTATCTGGGCTTGTTTTTGTTTCGACTAAAATTCGCGGAAAGCCCTCCGTAAACCCTAGATGAAGGGGAGGGGTAGACTACCCGCTTAACTAAGAGTGCTAAGTACAGTATTCCTATGATTACAATAATCATAATAATTAATAAAACTATATAAGTTATAAAAATAAATATTAGGAATGAAAACAAATTTGTAGCCTTCTTGGTGTAGCCTATAGAAGGTGGATTAATGTAGTTTAGAACACCACGGAAAAATTAACTAAGCCTAAATTATATTGTAATATATTTCTGTAATGTTTTCCAAGACAAAATGCTTGAACAATCTAATATCAAACCTGATACTGTATGTTTATTTAAATTACGAATTTTAGTCACATAATACTGGGAGTTGCATTCTGCTTCTAGAAGAAGCTTCATCAGGCTAGGTGGGTGTAATATAGTGTCAGTTTTGATATTAGAGTTCTTTTTTTTAAATCTGTGATGTTTTCCATGACGAAATACTTGATGAACAATCTAATATCAAAACTGACACTGTTTTCAAATTAAATATATCATTTTCACTCACTTTTTCTGGAGATACTGGATGCATTTCACTTCTGGAGAAAATTGAAGTGAATGAAAATCATTTATTTAATTGAATTACAGTGTTAGTTTTGATATTAGATTGTTCATCAAGTATTTCGTCATGGAAAACATCACAGATTTTAACACTGCAGGACCAGCAGACCTCCAACTATTCATAAAACTTCTTTTGAAGGTTAGGAAATGGGAAAATCTGCCAAAATTACACAGAAAAAAGTACAAACAACATACAGAACATGAAAGAATCAGTAAGACTGTTATATAATAAAAAATACAAAGTTAATGAAGAACTCTACAAACTTCATCTTAAAATAATAGCTTACAACCACAACAATCACACAATCATAAACCTAATTCAGAATATAAATTCCTGGGTAGAGCAAAAACTTAGAAAAATTCAGAGCTTATATTTGGAAGTGAAATGCATTCCTCCAGTATCTCCAGTAAGTGATTGAAAATCATTTATATTCAATTGAAATACTGTGTCAGTTTTGATATTGAATTATTTATTAAAATCACAATTTTCGCTCACCAATACTGGAGGGATGCATTTCGCTTCTAAGAAGAAGCTTCAGCCAGGTGGGTGTAAATACAGAGTCTGTTTTGATATTAGATTATTTGGATTATTCCATCTAAGAAGCAACAATTAATTTTGTTTTTAGGGGAGAATTTTATTATTCTGAAAATTATTTAGAAAATTATTTCTGGTGAAAAAGGAAGCTCATCACTTTCTACAAACATACAGCTCGTATTTTCGAAGTTGTTTGATACTTTTTAAGTAATATTATGCCCTCTTGACCCACGGTACACTCCTGCTCCTTTTAGTTGAGTAACAACTTCTATTCCTGATTATTTTGATAGGAATTTGAACTCATTTCATTTTCATTTGGGGTAATAATTTCCGGCACCTTTATAGCACTCATATTTCATCATAGTAGTAGTCAATTGAGAACTATCTTATAGATTTTCGTGCTCCCCTTTTCGTGGTCTGTTAAATCTACAAATTGCAAGTCAAAACTTCCATGAAGTACAAATGTAAGTTTTTTTGTTGTCGAAAATTGAAGTTTTAGCTGGTTATTAATAATTATTGGTTAATTGACATGCAAGAAGCACCTGATGCTTCTCACAATGAGTATGAAGACGAAATTGTGACAACCACATTTATTAAAAATATTGAAAAACTAGTTCTGGTTGTATACCATTATCAATCTGAAACAAACAGTTAGTTTGAGATTGATAATGGTGTAACAACCGAAACTAGTTTCCTTATCTATTATGAATACCTTCCACAATATCACCTTCGCCACCACAAAGAAACTTCTCACATAATCAATTGAAGATATTTTGAGATACTTTATGCCAATTATTTATTATTCATAAAGACATTTTAAAGTCTTATCATTGATATGTTTATAAAACACATTAAATCTGAATAACATTTTTGGTGTATCTTTTGTAGACATTCTTCTAAGGTGGAGCTTCGAGAAAACTTATTGAAAACGTTCTCTTGTTTTGTATTTTTCTCAAACATAATTTCTTAGTGCAGGGGTATGATTATTATGATATTTAAAATGCAGATTATCCAATAAATTAAGAATGGATTCATCGTATACCTCAGTAATCTATTATTCATGTTGAGCATATTGTTGATCATTTCTCAGCACAATTTTCGACTAAAAAAGTGATCCAAGGCTATATTTCTCATTTCTTCTGTACATAAAAAGTACTTAGAATTTTCATATCACAATGATTGACATATATTATAATTTACCTATTCACAGTCTATATTAATTAATTGTTTGACATTTTCATGAACTGAAATTATTTTCCAAATCGGTGCAAATCATGCTGCACCAGGGATGAACCTGCTATTTTATTCGGGTGATTTATTATATTCACGAATAATATTCCCCAATGGATTCCAGTACTAAGACCTAAGCTGGTCTGCTCCCATAAGTAATACAGATGCAATTGTTTTTTATTTTTTAATTTTAGCCCACAATTTCCCTTACGCTTTATCAGAGTCTACCACAGACTAACGTCCCAGAAAGAGAAAGATGTGTAAACAAAAATAATCAAATGTACAAAATAAAAACAAACTGAAAAAATTCATTGAAAAAATTTTGAGACCTTCAGAACTCAACGAAAAAAAAAGAGTTCGATGACCAAATACTTATTGGACAATGTTCTATTGAAACTGACACTGTATTTATCACAAGAAGGTCACTTGTATTTATCACTTGAAAAAAATATCCTTATTCTTATAAAAGACAGTAAAATTCTTTTTATCTTAGTGTTGATATGAAATTTCGATGGAGGTACATCTTCTTTATCCCCCTCGCATACTTAGAATCATTTGAATGTACTACTATATTATTCACACTTTGATACTCGAATCTAGAAGCATGTGAAAGAATCAATTGTCGATAAAATGGCTTTTATTGATGATACATCTGACACCTTCACAATAATAATAATTGTTTGATGCCCCATATATGCTCACAGCCCTCGGTCAAAGGTCAATGACCTGTATTGTTTGCACTTGTTCAGTATTGCAAGTGAACATCCATCCCAGCTGCAAATATGGGACAATAACATTTCGATTTGGTTCCTTTCTGCATTAGTACACGTGTCTGTGGTTGTTGTATTGATATTATAGGGCAAAGAAATGGGGTGGTTGGTGGAGTGTGACGTTTTGATCGACTGATAATAGTTCTTTCTCTTTCTCTCTCGCTCCCTTTCATTTTCAACTCACTTTGTATACAACTCTCTCTCACTCTCATATACATTATGACCGTTCGCACACGGAGCGTCCACCAAGCGTCTCAGACGCTTGGCGTCGTAAATAAATGGCTTTCATTGGATGAGTGTTATTGACTGTGTCTACTCAGCCAATTGTCTCTGTTCTCTGCTGTAAAATCACTTCCCGGTGGTTCGGAACCCACCTAAAACTGTAGGTCCAACTCATCAATCACCTTCATCCGATTCATTACCCACGCACAGGTCTCAGACCTATGTGGGCTTCATTCTCTGAGAGAAAAAAATCACAACCATTTATTTATGACGCCATCTGAGACGACCATCTGAGACGCTCGGCAAACGCTCTGCTCCGAACATGGAGCGTTTGCCAAGCGTTTCAGACGCTAGGCGTCTTTAATAAATAGCTGTTATTGGTTGAGTCTTATGACTGTGAACTATCAAGCTTGGCGCCTGAAACGTTTGGAAAACTCTCCATGTCAGGACTGCCTATATCATTGAATTTGTACTGTTCAATTTGGACATAACCTAAAATTCGGAATTTTCATTTGAAAATTTGTAAAGAAATCAGTAGTGGGCTATGCCTGTTGCATCTTTGATTGTGTATTATTTTATAAATAAATAAATTCATGAATATGATCCTTCTTTAATAATCAAGATAGATCTCGTTTGGTTTTGCCTATAAATTGCCATAATTTTCTGAAAGTTTACTGGTAAAGAGGTTGAAAAAGAGGGAGGGAGGTCCAATCCCGCACGAAAAAATCCCCCCTTAGTCTTTCCAGTGTTGGGAACTTGCTCGAACAGTGCCGGTCAACAAAGAAGGATCAAACATTTCAATAAAAATTGAAACTCACTACCCATATTCCTGAATTTTCCCGAATCTTTTCCATTATCAGGAACAATAAATAAGTTGTTATGTGAATTTAACGACTTGCAGTGTCAAATATTTGACTGCAAGTCGTTAAATTCACATAACAAGTTAATATTAACAACGCAGTTCGTCATGGAACAAGAAATCCAGAAATAAATAAGTATCTCAGCTGCATTAATAAATACTTTACCTGTTTCTGAATTCCCTCATGTATTTTTCAGTGTAGGCTACGTGGAACGCGAAATTCGTTTTGTCAAAATTAAGAGTTGTAACCCTACTTCCCGAATTTTCCCGTATCTTTGGTAGTGCTGGACTATAAAAAACGATTCATCTGAGTTGCATTAACACAAAATGTTCATCCTCACAGCCCATACTCCTTGTGTCTTTTTAGCCCCCCTTTCTGAATTCTCCCGTATATTTCGTAGTAGGCTATTAATACGATAAATATTTATCTCAGGAGCATTAACGCAAAATGTTCATCCCCACAGCCCATACTCCTGAATTCTTGTATCTTCTAAACCCCCTTCCTGAATTCTCCCGTATCTTTTGTAGTAGACTATTAAAACGATAAATATTTATCTCAGCTATATTACCAAAAATGTTCAGCCCCGTAACCCTCATTTCTGAATTCTCACTACTTTTTCCAGTGTTCTCATTGAACGATAAATTTATTTCAGAGAAGAGAGATAAACATAAACAGTGGCTGTTTCCTGCAACCCTTCGATAAAGAGATGTGTGCGTGACTGATCCTACACTGTTAATAAACCTGGTAAAGTACCTGTACCATTTGGTACCATCAGGTTCCAGCCAGTAGTCAGTCTGATTTAGGGGTTGAGGGATGAGAATGCAATGCACCACTTTCTCTTCCAACCCTGTTCGGCTTGTCTTTCGTGTCTGGAATCAACCCTTGACAGACTCACCCTTCCTATTTCTTCTAAGTTTTAGTCTTTCAACTCCTAAGACAGAACTGAGGATAAATAAATGCGGGTATCTTTCAAGTTTGAATTATTTTGCTTTGAAAATTCTCATGAAATATCATGTAATACTAAAATCAGTAGTTGGGGTTTGTGAGTAAATCTTTTTAACCTACCCCTTGTAGTGATTTTTATTTTCGGAGGATAAAGCCCACATAGGTCTGAGTCCTGTGCGTGGGTAATGAGTTGGATGATGGTGATTGATGAGCTGGACCTACAGTTTTAGGTGGGTTCCGAACCATCGGGAAGAGATTTTACAGCAGAGAACAGTGACTTTTGCTGGCCAATCTAATAACTCTTACAAAGAGTGACCAGGAGAACGCAGCTTATTTCTATCTGATTGAACAGATATCTGCTACGGCTCACGACTATCACTTCCCAATTGTAATGACTTGATTGTAATGATAATATACATTACAACGATGTTATTCTGTGTTATTTTGAGAGGAACCTACCTGTAATTGGAACTTTGGAGAAATCTAAGGGAGAAATTGAGCACAAAAGCCTTTGTAATGAAATATTACAATACGCAATAAAATATATAAATCTATGAAATTGAATATTTATAACAAATATATACGCAATATTACTGAAATATTACAATACACAATAAAATATATGAACCTATGGAATGAAATATTTATAACAAATATTTATAAATCTTTTCCATTTAACAGGAACAAGAAATGAGTATCCCAGCTACATTATCAAACATGTTAACCTCTATATTGCTGAATTCTCTTCTACCTTTTTGGTAAATTCAAGGTTTGATGAAGTTACAACAACAAAGCTGTTAACAGATAAAGCTTAATGTTTGAAATATTAAGCAATATTAAAAACATAATTACAATATATAATACAGCCCAATGTATAAAATGTTCAAAAACATAATTACAATATATAATACAGCCCAATGTATAACCCTCCACAAAAAAAAAATATTGGGAAATTTTTTGGAAAGAAAGGAACTTTTTATTTTGTTTTTTGTGTGTTACCCTCCCTCTCGAAATAGTTTCCCAATTGATCCCCCCGGAACATTTTCTATGTTAATCCATAAATAAAATGCAAAACAATATTACTATTAAAATCATCCAAATGATACACTTTTTTGAAATGCCCATATTTTTTACTGAAAGCACGTTCAAAGTTCGAAAGGAGAAATATATTTATTCAACCATTTTATTCTATTTATTGAGCTCTTACTGATATTAAAGAGGATGAGGACTAATATTAGAGTTCAATATTGTGTTTCTGTAGTATTTAAATCAATAACATAGAAGGAATTTTTATGATTTGATATTTGTAAGTCGACAGTCTACAGTAAACAGGTGCAATAGTTTTTACCAGTTGGTTTGTGGTATTTTCCGCTATTCATACGCACTTTTACTCCTCTTCCACTTCCTAATCCTCCTCCACTTCCTAATCCTCCTCCTCCTCCTCCTTCTCCTCCTCCTCCTCCTCCTCCTGCTCATCATCATCAACTCCCCCTCTTCCATCTCCTACAACTCCGTCACCTCCTCCACCACTTCTCCTCCTCCTACTCCTTCCCGACTCCTCCCCTAATTCTCTCCTTCACATCATCATCATCATCCTCCTATACTCTTTCTACTCCTCCTCTTCCTCTTTCTTCTCCTCCCTCTCTAAACAAACCGGAAATGCGTGAAACAGTAATTATTTTTGTGTTTTGTGACGTCATAGCGTAGCCTAGCCTACCTCGGTCCTTTATGTCCTGTATAGGAGAACCAAGTTACAAAAACGTGCGTTCCAAATCGATATACAGTATGCTTACATGCTAATTTGGTCACCACTGATTCCCCTTCTATCTTTTGAATAATAAAACACAAACTACTGTTACTATTCAATAGCATGCTGTTTAGTAGCAGTAGTAGTTTATATTAGGTGCTAAAACTCCTTTTATTAGTAGCCTCACAATAATAATTCATAACATCATTATCATCCAAAAACCATAAATATTTATCTCAGCTACATTAAAAAAATGTTCACCACTCCTCCATCAGCTCAAGAGGTTTACTCATTACCCTCGCACAAGTCTCGGACTTATGTGGGCATCAGCAACAAAAAAAGGCGATGGCGTTTTCAATCCCCCCCCCTAAGCCATATTATTACCCCTTAAGTCCTTCAATCCTCTTGTTTAAAAAAATATTAAAAGTTGTGTGATATAAGCTAATCAAAAGATTTAAAGCGGAAAATTATAGAAAATTTCCTTAGAATACCATACTATAGAGAACAAATGCTCCCAAGCTGTTTGTGTGAGAAATTCTTGATTATTTCTGAAATTTCATATATAAAGAAAAAAAGGTTCACAACGCTTGATTTTGTTACACCTTTCTTATAGAGATAGGTTGTTATGGGTGTTTACCCCGGATAAACTTTGGGAAATAAGTTCTCTGGAACTGTATTTTTAAACGGTCCCAACCTATTCATTAAAATTTTCCATGTTTTTTTAATGATTCTATGTGCTTGAAAGAGTAATAAATACCGTATGCTTCACTAAATAATTTTAAAATTGCATTTTATGAAAGGTGATTAAAAAGCTACATCTCAGGAGAATCATTTGTATAAGCTCAGCCAGCAGCTCAAAGGCAACAATATGATTGCTTTAGTAGGCATTTCTCAAGATTTGTCCTTCTCTCTCTCACTCTCTCTTACCATTTTGTTTGCTTGTCACTCACTCACTCTCTCTCTCCCTCCCTCACTCTCCCTCTCCCTCCCACACACTCTCTCTCGCCCCTCTCTCTCTCACTCTCACGTATAAAGTGCGTGGCGTGCGTACCATGCAGTGCCCTTACCTATCGGAAAGTTCTACTGCTAGGGCTATTAACTCTCCGAGAAACTCCAATAAAATACGTTATTTAAACACAAGATTAAAAAAATCTTTCTAACTCTAGACTCTTAACAAAGAACTTTAATGCTCACCACTAACAACCGTTCGTGTCATTTGTGAACGTCTGTTATCTTAATAATAATAATTATAACTTCCAAGGGAGTCCAAGGGATACTCCTTCCTACGGCTTTACTAGGTACTACTTCTATGATTAGACCAACAGCTGATGGATCATTACAACGTATTAGAGACCTTTTCTAGTCTACGATTTTATCACTGTAATAGCTGATTATAATAATCACTTTTTGATATCTATATATATAGATATAAATTGGACTTCTAATCGTATGAGATTAATCACAGTATCCAAAGATATAATTCTTCGTTCTAGAGAGTTATTCGTTAATGAGAAGTCGTCTAACCAAGATTGCACTTACAAGGGGCACAATCAGAACGTGGAGCATTTCGTTGATTGGGAGCAAGTTATACAGAAACTTGACTCTGTATTCAAATGATAATAATTGATTATGGTAGTTAGGCTAGTTATAACATAATTATTTTATTCGATTTTCAGTTCTTTTTACATGAAATGTATTCAATTTATCACCTAAATGAAGGTTATAGAGATAAATCATGGAGTAAATATTGTTAGGGTTAGCCAGTGGCGTAACTAGAAAGTCAGACTGCGCGGGTGGGATGATCAATGATTTCACTCCTGGGGGGGGGGGGGGGTTAAGGGCGCTTTAGAGATTGTAAGATGCATTGCCATCTTCCAATCTCATAGGAAGAAAGAAGGAGGCATTGAATGAATCTCTTCCTATTCAATTATTTTTAAAAGGGGGTTTCGGGGCAGTTCCCCCCCCGAAATTTTTAAAAAATAGTTCAACTTACACACTTTAAGCGATTCTAGACATGAACTTATTCCTCCATTTCAACCCACATTGTGTGTCAAAGTGATTTTTATCCAATTCATTGTAAATGGAAGATTCTGACTCTTGTGTTAAAAATGTATTGTTTAAGTAGACAAACTTTAAAACCGGCCTATAGTTACTTGAAACTAACTTCACCCTGCTTTTTCAATCCATCTCCCCTCTCCAGATCAGATGAGATAAATATAATACTCAAAAATTTCATTTTTTAAGGCGTGGCTCGGGGGTTTTCACGGGATTTTTTAAATATTCCCCCCAAAACCATATTTTTTTGCGATTCCAGTCAACCTCCTCCGATTTTTCTGTTAAAAATTGTGTCTCAAGACTTTTTAAAATTTCAAAATTTATTTTATCTTGGGTCTGTCTCTCTGATACCCCTCCCCCCCCCCTCTTCAGTTACGCCACTTCAGACATTTTTATCTCTGTAATAAATTGTTTCTGGACGTATGTTTATGATAAGCTTGAGTTGTTCAACTAAAATGAGTCTTTCTCAGTCACTGTCACAGGTAGTACTTTTTTGTGGCAGACTAGTATTTTTCTATTTTTTATGTTCTAATTTTATGAAATAATAAATTAACTTTTGTTACACAATTTTTTATAGTGAATTATTGCAATCACTTTATTTCTACATGAATGATGTGACATTGGTTCTGGTGATGTTCCAAAGCTTTTTTCTTCTCTTCTTGTTTTTTTTTTTTTGTTCTTTCCAAAGTAAATTTATTTGAATTAGTATTCAAGACTGTGGTAATTTCTCAGTCAATGTGTCTCCAATTTTAATTTTAGTTTTGAGTAATTCCAATTTTAGTTTTTAAACAAAATATTATGTAATCAAGATTTTTAGTTTTAGTTTTTGATTATTTTTGTACTTGAAAACTGTACAGGAAACAGTTTTGGGGTTGTGTTCCACTCTGTTTCTTAAATAAATAAATAAATTATTATAAATAAATAAATTACCGGTGGTTCGGAACCCACCTAAAACTGTAGGTCCAACTCATCAATCACCATCATCCAACTCATTACCCACGCACAGGTCTCAGACCTATGTGGGCTTCATCCTGAAAAAAAAAAAACTTTTTTCTTTATTCTGATGAATCTCTGTAACAAATTGATTATGGACGTATGTTTACGATAACTGTTTTCTTTATTCTGATGAGAGGAATGAGTTGGTGCATAATGGCAAATTCCTTCTGAAACATTTAATAATAATCAAATTAATAATTTCAAATTGTGTTGCAGTTTTATACGTAGAAGATGAGCCTCGTCGAAGCTATCGCCTGGAGGACTTCCTGTGGACTGGCTCGGGCGACGGCGAACCCCAACCCTCTTCATCCTGGAGAACAACGACAGTCTTCCGGACAACCACAACGACAATTGTCCTCGGAACGCCGACAGTTGTCCACCAAGTCACGGCTACTGTCCTGCGGCCTCCAGAAGGCTCCTGTAGTGGGGCGGGATGCGGAATTAGCGCCACCCCCACAGCTGGTCCGGGACAGCCGCCCCCTGTTACCGCCTCCGCCGTTCCGCCATGGCCGCCGCCGCAACAGCCGCCTCCAGAACAGCGCTACTGGCTTGTGACAGTGCTCAGGGCCAATGTCTCCAAGGATGACCTCGGCACCGCCCCTCATAACTTCGAACCCCGCCTGGCCAGGCTTTATAGGACTGCTTTTCAGAGGTAGTGATGGAATTTTGTACAGAATAATATTATTATAAATGCATTTAAAAAAAAATAGTATTTTCAATTTTTCTAGAAATGGCTACTAGAAAAGAGCGAGGAAGATTCTTTCATTCAAATAAAATCAATATTAGTTATAGAATAGAATAGAATAATGATTTTATTTCTGCAACACAACATCATACAACAAATAATACATACAGAAACCTTAATTATGACATCATATAAATTTAAAAAAAATAAACTTTATTCAATAAATTTCAAGTGAAAAAAAAATGGTAAAACAAATACAATTGACAAAAAACAGATAAGATAAGGATAATATTTAAGTGCACTGTGAAGCAGAAATGTATTAAGGCACCCCTGTAAATAAATAGTGTTGGGGTTGTCTAGTTATACATTAAAAAAAAGCGTGTTTAGCCCGCTACTCCGCCTAAGCATAAAAACTTAATATTAAAGTTTGAAAAAAAAATTACAAGAGAAAAAAAAAAGATTTTGATAGAAGTGCCTTTAACCCAATGACCTCAGCCAATTTTCTATATAATTCAAGCTTATAAGAAATTGTTTGACAAACCTTTAAAATATATTTTTGGACTTTTTTTGGATTTTTGAGTTTTCCTCAACCGGAATTATAGTCCATGGAGAATAGAAGACTAGATCAATCACTGAATATTTTAAATGATGGTCAACTGAAATAATTATTGAGGAGCTTTGCACTGCGTTAAAAAATATATATAAATTTAGTTTATACTGTTTTCAAACTAATTGTTCAGATTATATTTATGTTTATTAAAAGGATCGACCGCGCACAGGTTTTTTCATGAAAGTTTGAGATTATTTTGTGTTTTGTGATTTGAAAAAATAAATTTATTTCTTTTTTCTTTCTTTCTATTAACAATATTGATTTTTAATTATTATCTTATTATCAATAAATCAACAAAACTTATGTAATAATATTACTATTGTAGACTGAACGGAGTGAGGTCCAGTTTTAACTCAACTGCTCGGCATTTCATCTGTCCGCCTGTTTGTGTGCATATATGTTACTCGATTACGGCCATACGCTTCGACAGATTATCATGAAATTTTGTATAAGTGTTCCTTTATTATTAGGCCAAGCGATGTATGTATAAAGTTTAAAAAAAAAATGCCCCCCATCTCTTTACGGGGCCCGATTTACCCCTGATTATTGGAGTTTCTGATTTGGGTGCGGGTGGTTTTAAATTGAAATTCAGGCAATTTGAGAGAGGGTTGAAGCCGTGACAAAAATTCGATAAACCTAACGGGCTTAGGTATTCGATAAACCTAATGTTAGAGAGGGGAGTTCAAAATATTAGAAATCTTCAACATCGAGATTTTATTCAGTTTTTTTGGGCTGAGTGCAATGGTTTATACTAAAGTTTTGATAAATTGAGCGTTTGGTTGGTGGAGGTGGGAAAATTTACTTTTTCAAAAATCTCATTTTGTGAATAGTTTCTGCTTTTTTCGATAGGATGTGGAAGGTAATTCGTTTTGAAAAAGGATCACACTGTACTATTACTGTTCACAGAGCTACATAGTTATAAATCTTGTGGAATTTCTAAAGCAGCGGATTTGGTTATCGGACGTTTGATCCCAGTTTACCAAGAGCAGTCAGCCAAAAGATAATAAGTAGGCACCTCTTTATTATTTCCCTAATAAAAGTTTCCATATAAAAATTACAAGATAGTCAGTGCCATAGCTAGGCTAATGTAAGCAGCTAGGGCACTGTCACAGGGGGGAGGTCTAGGGTGGTTCTAAAGGGCTCAAACCTGAAAAAGGTCATAAATGTTGGAAAAGGGGCCTCTTATTTACTTCTTTCTGCCCCGGGGCCCCCAGACAAAATCACGAAAAAGTCAAACACTTGAAAAAGGGGACCCGAATTCTCTGTCCCACCCCCCAGGAACTCCAGAGATTTACAGGCCTGAGCAAAATTTGTAGGAACTAGTTTAATATGAGCTTATATTACTGTTCAATACTTGTATATGTGTGTGAATGTATATATACGCCAATAGTAATAGCCACTATTTATTTACAACATGATGTGATGAGTAGAAATGGGAGTAGTCATAGTTAAATGTTCATAGTTCTATTCTTTCTCCTTTTGTTATAATCTACTTTCTCTCTCAAACTTTTTTATTCGATTCTTTTCAATTGCTAATTCATGTTCAGGGTGTCAACATTGGTTTTGGCCATCATGAGAACACTGGATAATAGAGAAAAAGCTTCTATTATTTGGCATTATATGTCAAACCGCATTACACGTTCCTATTTATTTGTAGATCTACTTGAATTGGTTGTGTTAGAAAATTTGGTTGATGTGAATTTGGTTGATTATCATAGAAATATATATTCTATAAATTTCCAAGTTTAGGCAGAGCGGGATTTTGTCTATAAATAATTAATTTTGCAAGAAAAATAATAATCTTAAATTTTAAGACTGTTTAAAATTTAATTTATCAATATTGTTATGGGGAAAAAATTCGAACCTATATCAGCTTGATAGCTATTAAAAAATAAAGGCTTTTATTGGTGGGGAAACGCATAGGTCTATTGATAATATTTTATATCCAATCCTTAAACATGTAACCCTCTAAAACATAATATGACATTCAAAAGTTGGGTGAAGTAATTTCCATTAAAATATTTTTGTATTAAGAATTTTATTGAGAATGTATTAACACACTTTATGATAGTTATTGTATGACGTTGATAAAATACTATTATTCTGTAGAGTATTATACGATAAGATTTTGTTTAAAATCACTCCTTTTCACATATAAAATAGCTTCATACACATATAAGCAGGGCACAGTTAGGAGACGAAGTCTCTTGAACAACGGCCCACATGAATTTAATCTATTCGCTCTTTCCATACACCTAACAGCATTATATTGGATCTTAAACACCCCATCAAGGTTTTGTTTTGATGAATTACCGCATACTAAGATAGCATACCTAATATTTGACAGTAAGAGCCCATGTTATGCTGTGAAAAGCATCCTACCCTAATATCTAACCCCAATCTAAAACATATTACATTCCAAAGTTGGGTAAAGTAATTTCGATTAAAAAATTTTATGTATAATTTTTTGATAATCTACAATTTTTTGATAATTTATTAACAATATTATCTTTTAATTGTAATTTTTCTTGTAGATTACGTCTTGGATACTCCAGAGTATAAGACAAGTCAGATTAACAATGATACGATCTTTTATGTAAACTTTTTCTTATGATATGTACATGTAGTTTTAGATTTCTTGGAGATAAATATTTATTTTATTCATGGTTCAATTTGGCACATAAATTTTCTCTTTCTTTCTAAGGGTCCTTAACTGGTGTTTTGCCACTTTAAACTTTCACCATGCCGTAATGGATATATTCGTATACAATTTCGTTTCTTCTTTATTTTATTTAAAAAATGTCTATCACCCACTTTGGGGTACGCTGAATTAATTATTCTTTTTTTCTGGATGTCCCTTGTGCTTTCAATAATACAATTTTATTTTTTCTGATTTCGCTTTTCATTTTAAAATTATAAATATCATTAGAGTGATTATTACAGTAAGTTTTTTCGTAGGATGAAGCCCACATAGGTCTGAGACCTGTGCGTGGGTAATGAGTTGGATGATGGTGATTAATGAGTTGGACCGACAGTTTTAGGTGGGTTCCAAACCACGGGGAAGTGATTTTACAGCAGAGAACACAGTCTTTTTTACTGGCCACAGTTGTTTAGTATTTAGGCTTATTTCGATGGTATATATTTTGAGGATCATGTATTCCCTGTAATTATTTATTTGGCGAAATAAAATTCATTCATTCATTCATTGAAGGCAACAACTGCACCACCTAGGCGTGAACGGCGCCAGCTATCAAAACAAAATGGCGGCGGCCATGAAGCGACGCCGTGAGGAGCGACCGTTGACAGTGACCGTGTTGAACGCGACGGCGACGGCTGACGCGACGCTGCGACTCGTCTACGCGGTGAGCGTTAATGGCCGACCCGTCCTGGCAGCCGCTGCCGCCGGCGACATGAAACTGCTGTCAGACAAAGAGGTCACTGCCGAGTTGGGGTTTCCTGTCCTTCTCAAAGCTGAGCGTAAGTATCTAGGCTGCAGTATTGACAATTACAATGTTTTCACTATTTTTGGAATAAATTATCGAAATAAATTGGTAGCACTTTGAGGAATTATTTTTATTATAATTCAATTAATTGATTTCTTGATTGACTTGCCTTATCGCGGCTTGCAGTGAATCAAGTTTTGCTAATCACAGAAACAAAAAATGCTTACTCAAATGTGTTGCTTCCCAAACGTATCTGTCACAATTCACAAATGATTTTTTTCTGTAGATTACGTCTTGGAGAATTCAGTTAAGGAGTATAAAACAAGTCAGATAAACAATAATAACTATTGTTGATAATTATTTTGAATAAGATTGTATAATTATTATACAATCTTATACTTATAATTATTATACAATCTTATACTTATAATTATTATACAATCTTATACACTAGTTACCATAATTATTACTATATCAATTACTTGAGGCGAGGCTTAATTTTGATATGAAAGGAACTCTTGTACACTATAAAAAGTTTTAACAGCTAAATATTTTTTTCAATTTCTTTTAATATTTTGAAGACTTTAAACACTGCGGTAGCTTGTTGCAGAGTTTCTTACCAATATAACTAGGTTTTTGTTTGAAAAGCTACTATTGTGACTCACCAAGTGATAATCTCCTTGGCTTCTTGTATTATAATCGTGTACAGTACGTCAAGATTTTGGTTAATATTATTCTTACATATACAGTAGCTTCATACACATATAAACAAGGGAAATGGCTTGAGGCTGAGTGGTCAGTGAAATGCTGAATAGTATTATTACTTCTCTGTCATGTAACCCAAGAACAGAAGCAGTCATCAAACAAAAAAAGTTACTTAAAATAGACAAAAAAGGTATTCAATACAACATTTTGCTAATCAATTGTAGCATCCCACAACAGAAACTATGATTCAGGACGCGAAAGCTACTGCAGTTTTCAAAAGAGTCTGGAAAATATAAAAACAATTGAAAAATTAATATTTAGTTGATAAAGCTTTTTATAGTGTGCAAGAGTTCCTTTCCCATCAAAATTAAACCTCACCTCAACTAATTAATATAGTAATTATGATAACTAGTGTATGGGATTGTATAATTGTTGATCTGACTTTTCTTATGCTCCTTAACTGGAGTCTCCAAGACGAAATCTACAAAAAAAACCTTTCTACGCTGAGAATTACTAAAAAAGTAATATGACCATCGTTAAAAACAATACTGTAGAACTGTATTAACATTTTTCTAAAAATCACTAAAAGCAGAATTGCAGAACTGCTCAATACTGTTTATAACATAGGGATAATATTGCTCTACAGGAAAATTGAAAAAGCGCAACAAGTTATCAGAGAAATAACACCATAGTTGAGATTTTTTTTTGGAAATGAAATAAAACGTTCTCTTCCTCCTCCTCCTCATCCAACTCCTCATCCTCCTCCTCATCCTCCTCTTACACCTTCTCTACCATTCTGGAAACTGGGAATTTTATGAACCCAAAATAAATTTTCAAATTAGTAGAAAGCAAACCACATTCGGAATTCATCTCAATAAATTTTCGACAGATTTCTCTGAAATAGAAAATGCCATTTGAATAATTCAGTCACTAACAGGTCTACTTGCCTTATAATATTGCTCAATGAATAGATAATTTATCTAATAAAATCACAGAAACAGAATTTATTCATTTCAAATTCCTCAAAGTGCTAATAATTGATACTGAAAACTTCCACAATGGCAGATATTGACAACAGTATTGCAAATCAATGAATGCTATTGTACAAAAATATCAGTCACCGCCGAAAATCGAACCACAGATCTTCCAATTGCCGGTCGGGTCCCACTAGACTACAGTGACCCTTCTGCACAAATTTGTCAGTTACTTCAAACTAACTTGTAATAAAATTAAACTATTCTATTAATGCAATGGAATACTGTGAAATCGGTGCATGGTGAGCTCCTCATGATAAAATTTCCAGGGATATTTTTTAAAGTGAGCTATATTATGTTGTGATGAATTAAAATTCAACAATCCAATCACTATTAAAATACTTGCTTAATCCTCTTAAAAGTGCTGTGACATTTTAATAGCATGACAGGGATCAACAATGCGTTTTATTGTAGAACTTTAAATACAGTTCTCAATCATGAAACAGTTGGCTAGAGTAGTAGTAGTACAATGAAAGCAAAGCAAAGTTATCAAAGTATTATTATTTATTCATGAATTGTTTCATAGCGAGCAATTCGATTCCGAGTGAACTGCTCATGAAAGTGGAAAAAGGGGGAAAGCTATTTATAATGAAAGACTTTGGAAGGGCCCTTACTATTTACTGGTTGTCATAGAAGTGGTGACATTCCCCGAAGTCGATCAAGCTCTGTTTGATTAGATACCTCTTGGAGCTAGGTTCTGTTAGGTTAGGTTACTTTAATCTGTTTCTCCAGAATAACTGAACACATGTCATTAACTTTTAGTGTGAGTTGCGTGATACGATCCCTATCTTCGTGGAGTTTCTTGTGGAATATGAAAGTTAGTTTCTGTGATTACCAAACCTCAGTGAATCAAACTGTACAGTTATTATTGGAGGTTATGTATTGAGCTAACCTCAAATCTCAAAATTATTATCTGTTATTATTGGTTTCAAAGAAATAACAATGTATTTCACCGACAACGGTTTTTATCATACAGATCAGGTATTATTGATTAAATAAAGTGTTGTGACCTATTTTTTTTTCATTTGTGGCTAATAACTTGAACATAATAATTCTATCATGATAGAGTTTAATATTATGTTGAAGAAGTAGCTTATATATTAAAAATATCTATTGAATGAGGATGAGAGGACGCCCATTATAAGCAAGATACTGAACAAGTCGTCTTTATAAGTGATATGTAGGACATTTCCATATTAAACAATTTACACCCTGGCCACATCTTGTAAACTTAAAAAATAAATCAATAGAAATGCATATTTATTTCTTCATGCATGATTTAAGAGCATGATTGAAGTGAAGAATTTAGAAGTTTATGTTATAAAGTTGAATTAGTTACTGTATTTTTGAATTGGGTACTATTTGCTGTGGTATGGCTGTACCATATGGTATGGCTCCCATTATCATTGTCAACTATTATTTTATCATAGAAATTTCTTCATAGTTTCATGTATTTTAACAATAATCAACTTCTACTGATTTATTGAGAATTATGGGGTTGAGTTGTAAAGAGAAGTCAGCCTTTTGAAAAAGATGAGAAATCCAGTTTGAATATTTCTTAAATATTTTTTTTGCGGATGATGCCCACATGAGTCTGGAGACTTGTGCGTGGGTAATGAGGTGAATGGGTGAATGATGAGAAACATCCATGGCTGAATGAGATTCGAACTCAAGGCTGTAGGAAACGAAGCCAGCCAGAGCCCCTTATCTTATCATAGACAAGCGCTCAAACTAACTGCGCCACCAGAGCCGCCTGGAGTAGAAGTAAAAACAATTATTATATTATCTTAGTCTCACAGGTGAACAAAACGCATTCTATATTTTTCAATACAACACATAAAAGTGAAAACAGATGATTTTAATAGTCTATCAAGCTAATAAAAATTTCTATGCTTTAATAAAAAAAAACACAAAAATAGTAAATAATTATTTATTCTATTAAAATTTGAAATTAAACCCTTCACCTTTCTTGGCTAAGCAAATACTAATAAAATTACTTTCCTGCCAGAGCTCAAACATCATTTCTGGAGAAGCCTTTTCTTAGTTATTAATGTAATAAATTGAAATGATTCACTTTTGCATAAGTAGAAAATTTCACAGAATAGAGAACAATAGATTATTTTCAAATTATTATATTTTAGATCTGGTTGAAAAATAATTTTTGTTGATGTAGCTTCATTTTTTCTACCACTAAATTTAATTATGGAATAAAGTTTTACACTAGTGGATTTTGATTATAAACACTCATTGTAAACGCTCATTATAAACACTCAAATTCATTGTTCACTAATCATTCTTATCAATAAAATAATACAGATTTCGATCCATAGAATATTAAATCTTACACAAGAATAATAAAAATAGAAATTCAGGACTTAAATTGAGAAAAAAATAAGAGATATGAGTTGCTATCAAAAGAATCAACAACAGCTGAGAACTAATTACTATCCATATAGAGAATTTCATAATAATTAAACAATTACTCTTAATAGAAAGAGCATACCATACTACAAAAAAACATATAGAATAAAAGATCTCTATTCTGGAACATCAAACTAAGGCACTACCAAACAGTAGTTAGACCAGAAGTCCTTTATGCGGCGGAAACCCTTAAGCTACTCCAAGTGCAGGACATAGAGAAAATAGGAATAATCGAGAGAAGGATTTTAAGGAAAATATTAGGTCCAAAAGTTAATACACAATCAGAATATAAACAAAGATCCAACCAAGAACTTTATTCCAAAATAGAAAAAAGATCAGATGTAATAAATTAAGAGAAGAAGATTGCAGTTCTATGGACACATTTACAGAATGGAAAACACCAGATTAACAAAACAGATCTTCGACCTTCTTAACACTCATAAGAATAAGATAACATGGCTTAAAGAAATAGACAATTACCTACTAAACAATTCAATAGACACAGGGATATAAAAAACAGAGTAATATTAAGAAAAACACTACAGAGTTTAGAGTTTTAGAAGAAAATAGCTATCAGCAGAAAAGAGAGAGTGTAGACTGAAGAAGACAAGGAACGCCACTCTAGAAAAATGAAAGAAGCATGGGTAAAGAAGTTGATTAAGTATGCTGTCTAAAAGAGCTATTCGGGGAAAAAACCTTAAGAACTGTGATCCAAAATCATATTGTATAAGTTTTTTTTCGAAGGATTAGATTAGATCTTATTTATCCATCCCATATGTTTGCATAAATACAATTGTTTTCCAAACCGTGACATGTCAATAATAAAGATACAATAAATTCATTACAAACATAACATAATCAAACATTACAAACATTAATTATAACACATAGAATCACGTCAAAAACTATGAAAAATTATCATAATAGGATTAAAGCTACAGTATTTGAGTTTGGCAAAGGAAGAAACAGTTAAGAGTTGAACAGTTAAGTATTATAAAATCAAGAGAATGAAGCCCACATAGGTCTGAGACCTGTGCGTGGGTAATGAATTGGATGATGGTGATTGATGGGTTGGACCTGCAGTTTTAGGTGGGTTGCGAACCAGCTATCATGATAAGAATATCATAATCACGTGATAAATAGCCCACAGTTTTTTATGATTTATTTTTTACGTATTATCATTAACAATAAGCCATATAAACTTTCATGGTACTGTAAAAGATAGAACATCATGATATCTTGAATAAAAAATATATTTCAACATGTAAAATCTAACTTACAGTAGATGGGAGGCCTATCCTATAACTAATAACCAATGAATATTTTGCTGATATTTTCCAAGACAGCGATGTAATCCCTTAGCCAAAATGTATTGATCAAACACAGTTTAAGAGAGGGAACCAGGTGAGTCTTTTTCAATAACTACTTCTCATACGTAGGGAGTCCCCACACTCAGTGCACTGAAGATGTTTGATCACGCTATATAGCTCTGATTAGAAAGTTCGTGTCAGTTTATTTTTCTCTTCTATCTTTACATAAAATATAGAACTATAAATTTCTGGAACTTGAAATTTGTTTCAACGTGGTGCAGACTATTATTTTCAAATTGGAGTTGAAGTGGAATCTCTTGGAAAATCTGTGAGTAGAGCGCGGATAGATTTTATAGGTGGGGTTTCTGTTGCATAGAAATGTAAACATTACAAATAAAAGCAATTGTAAGATTTTACTGCAATTAAAAGCACAAGTAATAATAAAAATAATTTGAAAATATTGTTATTTAACTGGCCCCAGTTTATATTTTTATAGTTGTTTATGAACTTGAAATTGGTTGAGTTCATGGAAGCCTCATCGGTAATATTTTTTAAAGATTTGTCTTGAAGACTTCGGCTATAGACAAGTCAAGTCAGATTAACAATTTTCTTAATCACTAGTTAAATTAGTTGAAATGAGGCTCACTTTTAGCCTGAAATTAACTCTTATGCACTATAAAAAGCATTAGGCCTATCAACTAAATATTTCCCTAATGATTTTCAATACTTCAATATATCCAAGACTCTTAAAAAACTGCGGTAGCTTGCTATAGAATTTCCTGCCAATTTAACTAGGTTATTGTTCAAATAATACTGGCGTGTGATTGGTCTATTCAAATTCAAAGACCTTAGAACATTTGAATAAACTAATCAGACGCCACTGGTAACATTTACCAGTTACCGGTAAGGGTCCCATGAACTCAACTACTCGCAAGCAATTTTTAATAAATAGAATTTTAAAAAATGGCGTCCAAAGTTAACAGTTCAATAATCAATTTTAAGAAAAATATTGACAAGATATTTTTGAACGAACCTAGCGAGTTCTTAGTTTTGACTCTCGACTGGAGACTCGTGGTTTTTTCTGTATGTTTATAATGTTTGTTTGTTTGTTTATATGTTCGACGATAACTTTCGACCGCTTTGACCAAGCAACTTCAAATTTTAAACACATATCTTGGAGCCTTAATACTGATCAAGTTCGTTTGCCAATAAATTAACCTACTCCTTCATCTTTTGAGGTGAATAAAAAATGAAGGGGGGTGGGGGTTGCTGACAGGGAATAGTTGCTGAAAAAATCGAAAATTTATTTCTGAATGTTAGGCGAAAAAGTAAAGACCCATCAGATGCCCAGAGTGGTACTCAGAAAATGCCTCAAATTTAGGTCTAAACTATAATTAGAGGATCTCAGTTTCCTGCTAAGAAAATTAAAAGAAGAATAAGACAATGCTGGACTGGAAATTAATGATAAAAAAACTGAATATCTCGTAACAAATGATAAATTAGTGAAAAATTTGATCATTGCTGAAAGGGTTCAAATAAAAGGTACTTCAAAATTCAAATATCTTAGATCCACCATCACACAAGATGGCAATACAGAGGAGGAGTTGAAATTCAGACTTGGGCAGACTAGAGACTGTTTATAAGGAAGCTGCATCCAGTTATATGGAACAATGACATCTCTAGAGATACTAATCATAGAATTTTCAACACTTTAGTCAAGAGTATCATGACTTACGGGGCAGAAGCATGAGTGATGAATAAAAGATCGAAGAATCGGGTTCGTGCTTTGAAAATGGAGTATTGGAGAAAAAGTTGTGAGTTAAAGAGGATGGATCGAGTAAGGAATGATAAAATTTCAAGGAGAATGAAAGTGAAAACTTATATAATTGCATACATAGAAGAGAAGAGACTTGTTTGGTATGGGCATGTGATGAGGATTGGATCAGAATTGTTATAGAGTGAAGTCCTGGGCGAGTACGGAGAAGAGAAAGGCAGACGATATTTTGGAGGAATTAGGTGCATGAAGCGATGGTTTTTTTCCAAAAGTAAAAGGAGCAGTTATTTACGTACTTGTTCTACGTAGATCGTTCCATTGCTTTCATGGTCAGACGTGACTGACACCTAACCTTCATTCTCTTGCTTTCAACATGTCTTTGTCACCCTTATTCTTCAAGTGTGCAACTCTCTCACTCAATTGAATTTCTCAAGATTTCTACAGACTTCCTAAACAATCGAGGTCATGTTTTACTATATTCTGTGACCTTCCACAGCATTATTGAAGTTTGAGAAGCTGCCAGTTCTTGGAATTATACAACTATAACAGCTATATAAAGAAGTCCACATGAACAAGCGAGTTGAGTCTTACAAAATCTGGCGTGACAGTTAGTCTTAAAACTTACGTGTCAGATTGTGTTACAGATCTCATGCCGTTGAGTAAACAGTGCTCGATTCCAGTGTCAAGTGTTTACTGTTTGTGCAGCTTACTAATAGTTGAAAGACGGTGTGTTAAGTGATATTATTTTGGACTGTCAAATAACGAATTGGACTGTGTTTTGTAAGTGATTAGTTGCTCTTTCTATCATTTCTTTCTACATTATTGTACAGTTTATTGGACTCTTGTTTCTTTTATTATTGATCAGCCTGTAATTAATTATTCATTAATTCTTGTAAAAAGTGCAAGTGTGAACTTTAGTGTTGCCAGCCTTATTTTAGCCATTAAAACCCGTAATGGGTTTTTAAACTCGTAAACAGTAACGAGAAACTTGAGTGAGGGTGATTGGGGGGATAGGAATTGGTGGAAAATCTTGCTGAAAGAATGTATACAGTGAATACCTAGATAAGTTATACTTAAACTTTATAATATTCTAATTTGATCAGATAATTGAGCCAATCCTGATAGATAACACAAACTAAAGTGCAACCCGACTGGCTCTCCAAAAAATATCCTTAAAGGAACAGCTAATAGTAAAAATTTCAATTTAAATTACCATTTGATGCGGTATTCTACAGACATGCGAGAGTTGGCAAATTAACATATTCGGGGTGGAAAACACAGAATAGCTGCTGGAAAATTTAAAAACTTTCCGATTTGTTTAGGTTATCGACATTATCAGATGAAGGTTTCAATAGGAAAATTTGTTATAATTAATTAATTGTAATAAAGTACGAAATAAATCGCGAGTAAAATCTTGTCGTAGAGAAAAGCCTAATGCAGTTCTCTTTAATCACGCTAGATAGCGTTGCAAGTTGACAGGCAGTTTACGTGGACGCTATAATTGCAGTTTCACGTAGTCTACCAGCTAACTTCATAAAAAGTCATGTGATGGCTCACTCGCTCACTATCTTTGTTCCCCGATCTCATGCTCCTCATTTTATGTCTCAGATCCATATTTTTATTTCTTTTCCTAGTATTTTAAATTATTAATTTTCAAAGTGTACGCCTGCTCGGGGCCTACTCATGAGTCTATTGTTCGAGACAATGATAGATTCATATGATAATCATTCTTGATTATTCCAGTAGGGTTTGAACACATCTAATAGTATCAATAGATTCTGATTAATTCTTGATAAGTGGGACCTATAGTTTTAGGTGGGTTCCAAACCACCGGGAAGTGATTTTGCACTAAAACATTAAAAAAATCAATTCATAAAGGGATAAGTAATATGTACAATTCAAGTTCACTCAAAAATCTGATAATAAAGTAATAGAAATACTAAAATAAAGTAATCTAATCTAATTTAAAACCCAAGTGACGTCTATGTTGCTCTATGTTGAAGCAGCTTACCTGCAAGGACCAGCCGAGCCATTTCACACAGAGGACCAGTTCACACGTGCGTCATCTTCACTCCACGACACGTGGCTGCTGATCAGTGCTGGCGTGTGTGCACTGCTCCTTTTACTCATTCTGGTTGTGCTGTCTGTACTGGGCCTCAGCTCGCGCACCCGCAAACGCAAGCAGCGGCGCATTGACGGCAGCGCAAATCGCGAACAAGTCTACCGCGAGGAACAACAGCAGCGAAGGTCAAAGGGCAAGGTCAAAGGTCAAGGACGGGACAGGGACAAGGCTGGCCAATCGGGAGAGGAGAATATGGCGTATCAGCATGATGACAACGATCAGGGAAAGGTGAGTAGAAGTGAAGTATCCTTAGAAAAAGCCTAAGAAGGTCAAGGTTAAAGTTAAGGTCAAAGAAGTTAAGGGAAGTGATAGCCGCGAGCCGTAGCAGGTATCTGTTCAATCACAGAGATAAGCTGCGTTCTCGTAGGATCCTGTTAACGGTGACCGATTAGATTGGCCAGCAAAAAAGACACTGTTCTCTGCTGAAAAATCACTTCCCGGTGGTTCAGAACCCACCTAAAACTGTAGGTCCAGCTCATTAATCACCATCATCCAACTCATTACCCACGCAAAGGTCTTAGACCTATGTGGGCTTCATCCTAAAAAAAAGAACCTCAATCTCTTGCCAGTTTAAGTTTAAGGTTTGGGTAGATGGTAGAGAAGAGTTTGGATTATCAGCACCTTGATAACAACATAAAAAAATGGAATGAATCCAAGGTTAATAGAAACAAGGTTTTTCCAAACTCGCACAAAATAGCAAAATAGAAAAATAGAATGACGTCACTGTGTTCAGAAATTGCTCTTGACTTGAAATTTTAGCTGTACTTGAACACTTTTCTATTTCAAAATTAAGATTTCGCATACCACAGCTTTAAATCCATATCTTGATCAGCTGTTAATAATATGGGCTACTCAATGCTATTGAACTGAAATACGTACATCAAAACCCCACACGTTTTTCTAGTCTCAAAAAGCAGAACAATATTGTTCTTAATAACCTTGGAATGAATCTACCTACGGTAAATTTTTACCGTATTTTTTAAAATATTTGAAGGAAAATCGATTTTATTCTATAGGGAAACAGCTGATACAGATCAATACAAATTTTCCAATTCACTAGAACTGAGAGAAGGCATGCCTCAAAGCGGTGCCCCAAAAAACTGTTAACTTTTATCAGCTGTTCCTTTAAGGATAGATCTTTCCTTTTTGTGTCCTTCAGCGAGGACCGACGAACTTAATAATAATTTATTTTTTCTTCTTATGAGGTGCCTAATACTTCCTGAAAATTTGGTACCTCTACCCCCCGTAGTTTTTGATCTGAAGTTTAATGCGTACAGCCAGACGGACAGAGCCTCCGCATAATGCTCTCCTCCTATGTACGTCGTACAGTGAGGGCTAAAAGGATGGTGAAAGCTAAAAGTTAAACCTTATGGGGTCAAGGATAAGGTTACTGGAAAGGTTAGCAAATTGGAGAGGTAAATTTGGTTTATAGGAGTAAAATGATATAAATTTATCTGAATTTCTTGATTCATGAATCTAAAAGGGGAACTTTTATGTTTAAACATAATATTTAATTCATGATGGATCAGCAACATCATAAAAATAAGTGCTAGATTGAACTGCTTAAATGTTTCTCTCCCTATACATTAATCCTCTCTACCTAATGTTAAAGAATCTTGCCGTTTGAGGAAATTTATCATCTTTATAGAGTAATAGATCAATATTTAGTTGATAAAGCTTTTTATGGTGTACAAAAGTTCTTCAAACACATCAAAATTGATGTGTAATTGATGTATAAATTGATATAGTAATAATTATGGTAACTAGTGTATAAAATTGTGTAATTGTTGATCTTACTTGTCTTATAGTCAGTCCTTAACCGGAGTCTCTAAGACGTAATAATCTACAAAAATAGCTCTAACTCCAGACTCAAGCCAGCCAGTTCTCACAATATTATTAGGGATGAAAAAATTAACTGTTTGAAAACGTTTTTACTGTCAAGAGCTATTGTTCAATTGAATCTGACTCTTCAACATTTCTTTTTTTTCGAGGTTGTCAATCCTGATTCGCCAGGCAGACTGAGCCTCAGTGCACGGTCGGGAGCGAGCTCAGCCACCTCGCTAGTGAGGAGATCGTCTCAAAATGCGCCAACTCCTCATCCGAGACCAAGGCCCAGGAGTCGCAAGGCCAGTCCAAACTCATTCTTATCGATGCCATCTGTTAAACAGTTTCCTAGGTGAGTATCTCTATTTTTTCTCAATCTTAAGAAAATCCTATTCATATCTCATTGAAATTGTCAGAAAAATGTCATTCTTGTCAATCAAGTAGACATGAAGCATAATATATATTTTAATATTATTAGACATTCCTTCACCTTCTTCATCATCAACTATGGGAAGATTCAGATTCAAAGAATCCAACTATTAGTTTGATTTACAATATAAATACAGTAAATACATAAATAAATTCAAACAACGTTACAAGAAACATTTTCAAGCCTCAACATCAAAAGCGGAATCGAATTTCGCCGACCATATCATTCAAACTGGACACACTTTTACTGACATCACTACCAACCTATACATTCTACATATAAAATCTAAAGGACACGAACTCAACACCTTGGAAAATTTTGAAATATACAAACACACAGTAAACAAAACATCCTCAATGAACAAGTAAATTTTAAATCACACAAACTTTTTGATCACATTCTACAAAAGCCACAATCCTTCTAACCGAAAAACTGATGATCAAGAAGGACGCCTTTGAAAATTAATCTCCATGATTCGAAAACGTTCGGCCTACAGAGTAAGTAAAATACTACTTATTCTTAATAAAAATTTGACTGAAAGTCGTTGAATTCACTTAATAGGTTAATATGAATACAGTAAGTGGTCATAGCAGCTTAAACATAATTTATTACATTTCAGGTCCAAGGGAAAAATTGTTTAAATCAGAGAAATAAGCGTTGTTTATCTATATTCTCACTTTTCTCATCTATTATTTTTTAACTGGCTGCAGTGAATAAACTGGTATCAGTTACCCAAATAGTTTTCATAAATGATTAAAGTATATTTTCTTCGAATTGAATATTTTCAAAAGATCCCCAACCATTAAATAAAAAGACCAAAAATTGAATCAAAAGGGAAGAAAAATTTCAATTCAACAGTTCAAAAGTATTGCGTCTGAGTCAATTATTTCACTTTTGACTACATGAACCTGATCAACGATAATGAATTTTGAAAATTAATTTTGAGTGTGTGAAATGAATGAAATTAAATTTATGATATTGAAGATCCAATTTGTTTCCACTAATATAAACTTGAAAAACACTTTGAAGTGGAAATTATGACTCACGTTATGGCATGGTGGCCGTTTCACTCTGATGCTAAGATCATTTAAAATGTTGTCAGGTTGCTATTTTGTGTGTTTATAAATTTCATGTTGTTCTGAAACAATGAGTTTATGGCTTTTGTGAGCAAAGTGTAGTGTGTCTAGATTAGCGTCAATGTCTGTATAACTATGGCCTGTTGAAAAAAACGTGTTCAGCAAAAGTGTAAAATGTGTGCTTGGGTATGTGATGGCTCTGGTGTGTTCTTTGAATCTAGTGGTGAATGTCCTGCCAGTTTGTCTTATATAGAACTTGTTGAAGTCATTCCCCACCTCCTCACACTTCCAACATCCATAACCCTCAAACTCATGCCTTGAATCAGTGTACTGTGGGTCGTCTGACAATGCTCTTAACATCAGAGTGAAACGGCCGTCACGACATAACGTGAGTCATAATTTCCACTTAAAAGTGTTTTTCAAGTTTTTATTTAATTGATGAATTGAAAATTGAATTTATTCTTGTTCTTGCAGGGGTCCACCAGTTGCCGAGCCTCTGGAACAAGTTCTCCAGCCTGAGAACACGAACGAGCATCAAGGTCATGGAGAAGGTCAAGGATGTGACCACAGAGATGGCGGAATCCTCAGGACTAGACATCATGAGCCTCCCTCTGATCTGCCACTCACCAGACATCGCAGTCAAAATGAGGGCGAAGACCCTGGGGTGATTGGACCACTAGTCTGGGATCTCCACTGCCACAGGATGCATAAGCAAGGTTTAAAAAATGTCATGTTCATTGTTGAGGCATAAACTAAGTATTGCAATGATCCTGTCCTCGGTTTTAGCATTGATCAGGGATAGTAAGTGGTGGTATGTTGCTAGCGGGTCATTCTTGAAGTGGTAGGAGGAGAAGAGCGAGTCGGTATTGCAATCTGGTTTGACCAGACACCAACTACCTGCAATGTACGGCGATCTACAGCAAAAAGAGAATCTTTATCCTTTAGAAGTGAAATGGATTCCTCCAGTATGTGCAGTATAAGTGAGTGAAAATCATTTATTAAATATACTTACGTGGGGAAGTGATAGCCGAGTGCCGTAGCAGGTATCTGTTCAGTCAGAGATAAGCTACGATACTCCTGGGCCATCTTTGTAAGGGTGACCGTTTGGATAAGCCAGAAAAAAGGCTCTTTTCTCTGCTGTAAAATCACTTCCTAATGGTTCGGAACTCATCCTCCGACAAAAAATTGTCAGTTTTGATATTAGATTGTTCATCAAGTATTTCGTCATGGAAAACATAGAAATAAATACGAATGAAATAATTCCAGAATGCCTGGAGGGTGAAGAAGACTTGTCACTGAACGAGCCGAGTGTGGGCAGGATGCGTCGCCGTTTCCAGGAGCTGCTCGATGATGCGTTCAGTCTGTTTGGGAGCCGCAGCGGCAGCCCTGAGCAGGACAGCTGCAGCAGCCCCACTGCCACCGCAGCCAACCAACACGACTATCGTGCCAAGTCTGCGCTGGTCAGGTATTGCCAAATTATGTAGTTGGCACGCTTACTAAAACCGTTAACGGTGCTCTAATATGTCGGCTGTTAATTAATGTGTTCACGAGTAGCATTTTTTAATAATTCATAAACAATTAACTGATTAATAAAGTGAAACCTCCAAACCGCACACAATTAGAAGCTTAGTTTTGCATGAGAAATCTTCCCTTTCAAAAATAATCTTGAATAATATCGAAAAAGGTAAAATAATCAGGATACCGTACTGTAAAGCAAACAAGAATCTATTAATTTGGGAATACATTTTTTATCTTTTGGAGGATGAAGCCCACATAGGTCTGAGACCTGTGCGTGGGTAATGAGTTGGATGATGGTGATTGATGAGTTGGACCTACAGTTTTAGGTGGGTTCCGAACCAACGGGAAGTCAATTAATAAGAAATAATATTGGAAAATGGGGTCATAGTAGGCCAATCCAAGTCATACTATGGTTATACGATTGTGATCTTAAAGTAAGGTCCGATAATTATATTTTTTGACGAATCACCATTGCTATAACTTCCTCAAATACTTGAATTTCTTGCTCCCTCCCTACCGATCTGCGTTATTAGTATTGAATAATTCAAATTATTATAAATTATTGAACA
Organism: Conomelus anceps; assembly: GCA_948455865.1. NCBI lineage: Eukaryota > Metazoa > Arthropoda > Insecta > Hemiptera > Delphacidae > Conomelus > Conomelus anceps. The sequence continues at coordinate 4,479,783 of OX418227.1, forward strand.
TAAAAAGCTTCTTAAATTGTTTTAGTTCAAACAATATCTCAATCCTCAACATTTTTTCTTGCAAACCCTACTCATTTATTTCCTGCGTTTTTTTTTGAATTAGCTTTCTCTTATAGTTTGCTTCTTTAGTTTGTCAATATAATCCACTTTAAATGTCTTCCTTTAATAATAATTATTTTATTATTCAGAAAAATATTGCTTTATGAATTTTTACTCGCTTCAAGTTCCTTACTACTTCTTAATGCAAATAGTTTTCTGAATAAAATTATCAATATTTTTTATTTTATTTTTGTTTGATTACAGTTTGTGTTACTTTATTGTTAACTGTTCAACAGCTTGCTGTTCATTGTAAATATCATTACAGTATGTCACAAGATTATCTTTCTCATTTAAATTTCCAATCCCCGATGACTCCCTCCCTCTGATTCATTCTGTCTACTAACAATTGCTTGCTGTTTCAGATTTATTTTCTTAGCTTTCTCTTTTATCATCTTATATTTTTTTCTTTTAGTATCTTATTTATTCTTCCCCTTTTCAAAGTCACACATTTCTTTCGAAATATCTGTCATAGAGATATTTTCCTTTTGTTTAGGAATGTTTAGAGTCTAGAAGTAGAGTTCATAAGTTTAGAATAGTTTAGAGCTCTTGTTTAGAGACTAGTAACTACAGTTGAACTCCAGTATAACGAAATCAATTATCCTGGCAAATTCTAATGGAAATTATTTTTTTAAATTAATTGATAATGAGAGGTTTTATTGCCAACATGCCAAGATTGTAATGTAAAGGGGCACCATAAAATTCTTTATACAGAAAATGTTATTATTCCAAAGTTCATTATAATAGAGGTTTAACTGTATTCACAAAAAATATTTATAGTGAAAATATGTGCAAATATTTACAGTGGAAATAAATTGTGTTCACATGTTATAGACTAATAGCAAGGAAAAAATATACTGATCATGTATTTCTCCTGTATATTGTATTGTGAACTACTTCTATTGTTTTTGTACCTCTATGAGTCTTGTCAGATCCAGTGGAAATTGTAAAATTGTTATAAATAGATGTATGAATAACGAATAAATAGATTGATAAATTAATTAAATAATCAATAGATAGATAAATGCAGAAAGTAATGGACTGGTAATGACTGTAAATTGGCTTAATTCTTCTGGGCTTTGCCTGTTGCGCTCGCAGATGTGCATTGAAATAAATACTAATGATTTCTAATATCAAAACTGACACTGTATTTCTATTTAAATTAGGATTTTTTGAGGATGAAGCCCACATAGGACTGAGACCTGTGCATGAGTAATGAGTTTGATGATGGCGATTGATGAGCTGGATCTACAGTTTTAGCTGGGTTCCAAACCACCAGGAAGTGATTTTACAGCAGAAAACAGTGTATTTTTTACTGGTCAATCTAATCAGTTACTCTTACAAAGAGAGCCCAGGAGAACGCTGTTTATCTCTATCTGATTGAAGAGATACCAGCTACGGCTCATGGCTATCACTTTCTATCATAGGCTGATAAACCTTCTCCTTAGAAGTAAAATGCATTCCTCTAGTATAAGTAAAAATCATAATTTAAATGGGAATACAGTGTCAGTTTTTATATAAGATTGTTCATCAAGTATTTTGTAATGGAAATCATCATGATAATTGATTTTTATCTTCCCACAGACCAGTCTGTGAACTTCTAGGCACAGAGACCATTCTAACGCGACCCAAAACGTCAGCTTCAGCCGCTTCCCAGCGACCCTCAACGGCTGGTGTGGGAAGATCACCCAGAGGTGCCTGGAACAGTATGGGCGACAACAGCCTGGTAGCGCCTGGTACTCCAAGTTTGCGACCTCCTCCTCGACCTCTTAGTGCCGGACCCTTCCATCGACCCTCCCTTGAGCCCTCACATATCCTCAGTGACGCCAACCTCTCGCCTTCCGATCCTGTTGTGCCTTTAATTGCTGCCATACAAGAGGAACTCGATAAATTTGCTCCTCCTCTACCTGGGTCACCTCCTTACAAATTATGAACTATTTTTTTATTTTGAATTTTCAAAGTGAAATTCTGTTACTAAGTATTATAAGGTTATTATAAGATTAGAGAGTTTTAGCAAAAGTATGATAACAATAATTGTCTTGTTAACAGCTGGTATTTAATAAAAATTGTAACATTTTCCTAAACAGCTCAACAAATAAAAAAATATAGGTAGCCAAATAAAGAATATTAAGACCTTGTAAAATTTCAAACTACTTCAGGTTATAAGGTACAAGTATAAACTCCGGCAATAAAGTATAAGTTACGCATGTGGGAATGTTAATAATATTGAGTAATTTTTCGAGAATTATCAGTACCCGTTTATATTAAGTTGAGATTCCTTTTTTTTCTCTAATATACATATTCAAATGGTGTTTGATGATGTTCAAATTTGTAAAATTCATAATAATCGATTATAGAAACATTCTACTCAACATAATATGTTACAAATAATCGAGTACATTATACATCTGATACTCACCTCAAGTAGAAAATATTGAAGTGAAAAATTAAGTAATCATAAAAGTGGAAAGTGTTCAATGTTCAACTGTCATCCTATTAATTTATACGAATGTAGAAATTACCAATTTTATAAATACAACCTAATATCAAAACTAACACTGTATTTCTATCTAAATTATGATTTTTACTTACTTATACCTCCAGTACAAGTGAGTAAAGATCATAATTTAGATAGAAATACAGTGCCACTTTTGATATTAGATTGTTAATCAAGTATTTAGTCATGGAAAAAATCGCAGATTTATAAGTACATTTATATCAAGACAACGTGCCTTTTGCATTACCATTTTCTGTGTAACTCTTTGTGTTTAAATCTTTCCTGATTTTAAAGTATTTCTGTAACTTGATTTTTTTTTAATTCTTCCTTCTTCCAAATACATATCACTGCTCTATAATAGTTGAATACACGTAGTCTGTATGTTTCAATTTTATCTTATTTGTAATCATCTAGAAAGAGTGCTCTTAAAATCAAACATAGATTTTTAGATTATAAGTTATTTAGAAAAAAAGAAATAGTAATATAGTGTAAATATATTTGAAGCAATATTTGTTATCATAGTTGTTTACTTGATTAATTACTACTGTCCACGCACAAAAATAATAACTTTATAATCAGTTATTGTAATGGATTTTCCTTGGTATAATAGTTTACATTAAAAATTTAAACACAAGATTTATAACCAATAATAAAATGAAGCATTATGACAGCAAGACCTTATTTCATAAAACTTTCAAAATCTGTAATACAGGAGAAATTCCTTTTCTATGAAAATGAATTTATCCAATATTACAGGGCCTAGAAGTTATATGAAATAGGGGACAGTTTCCTCGGAATATTTAATTTATTTAATTGACCATTGATTTGAAACCGTGTAAAGACAATTTGTAGTTTAAATTCTTGATTGAACGGGTATAATTTAGTTTATAATTTTGTTTTTTACTACGCATTACATTGAAGTGTTCATGCTATACGAAATAAATATTGTTGTGTTTTATAAAGTTTGGTAATAAATGTGTATTATTATGTATAGAACCTCTATCCATCATCATACTCTACATGTATTGGACAAAAAATAGATTAAAGATTATTTTTTAATTCATTTTTCATATGACTTAAAAATGTCAAACTTTATAGGCTGTATGAGTACTCATTTTTCATGTTATGAGTACTTTCTAGAGCAGTGGTTCCCAAACTTTTTTGCCTCATGGACCCCTTGCCATGATTTTTTTTTAAAGGAGGACCCCCTGCATAAATGTCATTAATTTTTTTCAAACTATAAGTTGAAATGTGTTTTTAAAGCTGATGAAGTAGGTCTACTACTGCTCACAGTAACCAATTCAAATTGTGGTGAAGAAAACATTAAAATGCACGTAAATTTTTGTAATATAGTGAAGTAATCAAATAGTATGACATATTGTTTTTGGTTATAGTGAAATAGTATTAATGGAACCCAAGAAGTATAACAGCCGGTATTTTATTATCAACATTGTGTCCTTTGTAGTAATTGCAACATTCGCATCTATTAAAATCAGCAAGGCTGCTCAATGTGGGCAAACACGACACTCATTGTTAATGAAATGTGATAGAGAGAGAATTGAGGAGAGGAGGTGGAAAATAATAACAATGAATATAATTCACCTTTTTTAGAATATTGCATCAAATTTGTGACAAAAGGGCGATACAGATTCAGTAATCAGTAGCGAAATTCTTTTAATGGGGGCCTTTGCCCCCAGAGATTTGGGGGCCACCGGGGGATCTTGGGGGATGGAATACTCCCTAGGGTGAGGGGGGCCCGGGGATTCTCACCCGGGAAAATTTTAATAAGTAGTCCCTACAACGTAGTATTCCAAGAGTATACTATACTCATGTCTGGAAAAGCATTAATCCATTTATTTTAGTCCACATTATGGGAAAATTTTTGAATTTTCGATGCTGAGAGCATGATTTGGACTCAAAATCAGTAATTTTATATGGGTAGCCATGGAGTTTATAAATTGGGTAAAGTGAAAGCTTAAATTCGATAAATCACTGCTTTTATGAATCGTTTGCCTAAGAAATTGAACCCACTTTTCGTTTATTGTTAGTTAATTTATTAGATGTGAACAAATTTTAATGTATAAAATCTAAAAAATACTACTTTTATAAAGCCAATTTAGCAAGTTATAGTGATTTCAAATTATTATTACAATCATGGCCACCCAGAGACATTTTAGTGGCCCAGGACAGAGTTGAGGCTGGAGGCTCCCTTACACCTTCACCCTAAACACCAATTTTCAATTTATAACTCGATTTCCCAACTAGCATTGCTTAAGTCTTTAAGCTATGCCTAGTTGCCTTCTGTACTCAAAAAAATCTGTGTAACTAATTTGAATTTTTTCTTCAATTTGAAGATAAAATTCGAATGTAAGCCAACTGATAACCATTCGTCGAAAAAGCGTAAAATGTGAAAAATTATTATGACTTTGAATAAAACTTGGTTCAACTTGCAAAGAGCGAATGAATTAATAACACATCCAATTCCAAACTTCAACTTATAGTAATTTTGTAATTACTTAAATAGATGATGGTGACAGAACCTCAAAACATTGGGATTCTGAAAGAAATTGTTCTCAAGTTCTTGAAAGTGCAATTTTTAGCTTTTTTTTATGGCTATCAACCCTCATATTATTTGTTGATTGAATCACGGCGTGACAAATTTCACGATCACAATAAAACTCTTTGGGGTATCAGATGTGAACAGTAACAGTAATCAGTATTTGAAGCCCGTCTGCAAAAATATTAAGAGACCTTTTCTCCCTCCAAGCCTACTGTGTCAACTTCATTCAAGTGGTCTGGGGAAATTCAAACCAATGTTTGGGGGCTCCAAAAATACTGGGACCCACCAGCATCGAGGTCTTTAAAGACCCAAAGCCGAGGCAATTAGAGGACTCTTATTTATAAACGTTGAAATTTGAAAATATTCTAGATGCAGCCTACTTGAATCTCTACTTCTCATGGCTATACTGGCAATAAAAACGGGCCCGTGGGCCCGTAGTCTCAGTTTGTTAAAAAGAGGCCCTGGAGACCCTCTTAGAAGGAAAAACCTTCCTTTTTGAAATATGATAGAATATAATTCAAATATAAATACGAGGCTCCTTTTGTTTATAACTTTAAAATATATGAGGCGACTTTTGCTTATAACAATATTGCTGAAAATAGCTTGAAATTTCAAGTACCTGACTTGTTTAGTGACCTACCAGTAAATGTTAATAGTTTTAAAATATAATAGAAGATAATTGAAGGGTATGGGGCTTGTTTTTCTCATATTAATACAACTAAAGACGGAAATTTATATTTGGTAAACCTGAGCTGTTTAGTCACCTACCAGTGGTCTTATAATTTTCAAATATACGAAAACTAAGTATGAATTCTCTGATTTAAAAATGTTTTCATAGAAAGCGCTATTATTTCAAATAGATATAAGTTAATGCCAAGGGCGGATCCAGCAGGGGGGCGCGGGGGGCGCGCGCCCCCCCCTTGAGGTGGTGTGAAAATATATTTTATGGTTAATACTAGTGAAAAATGATACATCTTTACATATTTTATACATCTACTAAGTAATCCAACTGATTCTAAACTGTTATTTTCCTTTAACATCCTTTTATAATAATCTAATTTGTATTGGTGATAGTGATGTTATGGTAGATATCTAGAATTAATAAGACTACTGTAAAATAACATTGTCATTAGTCCTATTTATTTAAAAAATGTAGACATGTTTTTCCATTTGATATCCCCTCACCAGGGCTGGATTTAAAAATATGCCCTGGACAAGAGGAATAAAATGCTTGGGGGGGGGGGGGGGAGCGCATAATTTATCCGCAATTTTTTATGATTTATTAGAAGAAAATTTAAGTTTTGTATATTAACATCACTTTAATTTGAATGATTCACTATGCATAGTTGTAGGTTGTATGATGTAGTGCCTATATGTATAACTAACTGTAAGTGCATAATGAGTACCAATGATTTTTATTTGTAATGTTACACACGTTTTAAAAATCGATTAATTTCTATGTATTCATTGTTCATGTAACATCACAGTGGCGTAGCTATAAGGGAATCAGGTGGATAGATCCTCCAGAGACAAAATAAATTTTCAAATTTTAAGAAGCCTTTAGAGACAACATTTGAAGAAAGAAGATGTCTAAAATCGGTAAAAATGTGGTATTAGATTAATTATTTTTTAATAAAAAAACCGATTCAATAAAATGTTCCTTAAAAAATTAATAATAAAGAGCAACCCAAACTCTCCTTTTAGACGAAATTTTCAAGTATCAGGAAAGTACTGTACCAGAATCAGAAAAGGCAAAAGATCAAAAAGAGCAGAAATTTTCAAAGAGCATAAATACCTGCATTTAATTGTTCTACTGAAAAAATGAGGGCCCGGATCACACTTGACAATAATGCAAGAGCTTGATGAAATTTACTTTGACACATAACGTGGGTTGAATTTTCAAAATAGATTAATTCTAGATTAATATCTAGAATCGCTTAAATGTGGTTTCAGGGAAATTGTTCCATTCTCAAAAAATTACAGCGGGTATCCCAAAACCCATTTCAAATAAAATTTTTAAGCACGGAGCCATATTTGTACGGAATCCCAACTCAGGAAAGATGAATGATCAAACCTAGGGAATGGGAATAGTTTCAAGTAAGCCGGCACTTATTTTCTTACTGAAGTAATAAAGGTCCGGATCACCCATTGACAATGATACAAGAGCTAGATGAAATTTATTTTAACGTGGCCTCCTGGTGTTTTGTGCTTATTATTTTAAAACATACTCAAACTTCATGCTTGACTACTATTAATTTCAAATACATAAATAATATACCTAAAAGATAGCAATGTTAATTACGATTATAAACTTGCATTAAACGTATTTACATTTTTGTGAGTAGTAGCGCATGCGTCTCAAGACCCGAGTACTTTCTTCAGCAAACAGAGAATACATAGGCCTAATTCCTTTTGCTCTGTATACTCTATGTAGTGTACTCTGTACAGCATTCTCTATTCGCTGAGAATAGGACTCAGGTCCTTAAACGCATCTAATACTACTTACAGAAGTTAAGTTCTGGTGTAAAATGCAAGTTCGTATTGTCATTGACATCAATAGTAGGTACGGTACAAACAGTTCATGTACGAATGAAAACCACTGAGGAAATGAAAAAAAAAAATATATATATATATATATATATATTATATCCCTTCTTACTAGCTCTATCCCCTTGAATAAATTTTTTGCTGAGGATATCCCCTGGACACCCTCCCGTGGGGGGTTTTCCATAACCCCCTTACAAAGATATTTCTAGCATTAAAATTTAAGAAAAAATTATGGCGAGTACTTTGGACCTCCTTTTTGTGCAGAGTATTCCATACCACCCCCCCTTACAAAAATCCTAGGGTGCGCCCCCCCCTCACAAAAATCCTGGATCCGCCCCTGGTTAATGCTAGCTTGCATGTACGTATAACAGTATTATACAAGTACATAAGTAGCCTACTGGTTCTCTGTGATGTTTTCCATTACGAAAAACTTGATGAACAATCTAATATAAAAAATGACACTGCATTCCTATTTAAATTATGATTTTTACTCACGTATACTTGAGATATGAGAGGGATGCATTTCACTTCTAGGCTGATGAAGATTCTGTTTAGAAGTGAAATGCATACTTCCAGTATCTCCAGTATAAGTAAGTAAAAATCCTAATTTACAAATACAGTGTCAGTTTTGATATTAGATTGTACATAGCATATATCAAAGACATTTTCTATTGTGGACCCCCATTAACATATCATGGACCCCCAATTTTATTTTTCACTGCCATGGACCCCCTGGCAGGTACCCGTGGACCCCAGGGGGTCCACATGGACCACTTTGGGAACCACTGTTCTAGAGTCTTCAAAATATAGAAATATTTAAAAAACAATTGGAAAAATATTTAGTTGATAAAGTGTACAAGAGTTTCTTTCAAATTAAAATTAAGCCTCACCTCAACTAATTGATATAGTAATGATGGTAACTAGTGAATACGATTGAATAATTATGATAATTACAGACTGACATAATTCTACCTATATTTTTAGGGCAATTTTCAAACTAATAACACAACTTACTGACATTGTATTTTTCCATTTTGAATTATAATTTTACTCACTTGTACAGTAGGAATGCATCTCGCTTCTGAGGAGAAGCGAAATGCATTTCTGCAGTATAAGTGAGTAAAAGTTAAATAAAGTACAGTGTCAGCTTTGATAAAGATTGTTTATCAAGTATTTCATCAGAGAATGCATCGCAGAATTTTCAGTTTGTTATGCAAAAAATCTTTTTTGTCGGCAGCTAATAATCCTTCCAAGACAAATATATTGAAAAATTTGCAAAACATTGATTTTAAATTAATCAACACAGCTAGAAATTGTTGAAAAAATCTTATCTCAACTTAATAATCTAGTCAATTCAAGTTTTCCTATCCAAGATATACAGTACCGGTACTTATTTATTTCACATAATACCGTTAACTTACTGGGGCCCAACCTAAGAATTAGCTTTTCTAATATTGATAAAGGAGCCTGTTTTGAAACAAAAACTATAGTCCATTCCACAAGTCATTCATGGGCACAGAAACCGTGATTCAGTGACCTCAACCAGCCAGAAATGCAAAATATGAAGCCTAGGTCACCCCATCTCTCCGTTTAAGAATGAATTGTGGAATCTACAATAGGGTATACTATAACAATCATCCTCTTGGTCCAAAATTTTGAAAAACTCACATTTTCAAAATAGATTTCAATGCTAAACACTTCCGAAAATTTCAAGACAAAAACTATACTAGCCTACTGCGTGCCGAAGCACACACTATAAGCAGACTCAACAGAAGCTAAGAATAAAATTCTTCTATTAAAGTATACACAATCAAATGAAATGCCACCTCGCCGTCTGCTAGACTTCACATTCAATGTGCGCTTTATTGAAAGTGTGACATTTCCCTCACTTCTGTCAATAGTCTGCAGACGATCTGCTGGTACTACAATGTCCTATTGAAATGATTAAATTTAGACTCTTGACAACAAAAATCATCAATAAAAGTCTGTGGGCGCAATATTCGAGGGAGCTATTTTATTCATAGTCTTATTTTGGTGTCTAATAAGCTAATGAAATGTTGTTCATTGCACTGAAAGATATTTTTGAGAATTGTAGGCGCTCAAGTAGCTATCCTTAATTTTTAGGGCAAGTTAATTACCAATTACTTTAAGAAAAAACTACATTTCATAAAAATATTACAACGAAATATCCAACTTTCAGTTGGCATATAAACTACCATCTCTATATCAATAGAATCGCAAAAGTTTTCCATCAAAACAAACCACTGACAATTATTCGGGTGCTTGCACAGTGGAGCATCCAATACTCGATGATGATCACCGTCGCAATATCAAACACATGCTGTGGAATGGTTTGTCACAGACTGGTACTGGAACACCACCATTCCACACGTATCACCGAGCACTGGATGCTCCACTGTGCAAGCACCCTTAGTAAAGAGATGATTCCCTGTCAAAAAAAATAAACATCACATTATGGGTTGAGTGGAGGTGAGGGCCCTGAGTCCTAACTCCATCCTTAATAGAGGCAATTTATCTATCAGCTTTCTATGATATTGTGAAAAAATTGTTCTTAGTGTAATGAATGAAATTTCAATGTCACAAGAAACTTCAAATATTATTATGTCTATTATGATACTGCAGTTCCTACATAAAAGTCAGTCTTTATTGGTCACTTGTGACGCCTTCTCAATAAGAAATCAACCTATAAACACCTGAGAAGCTAAAAATCCTTACGAACGGTAGACATTATTGCCATAGAGCACTCTCAAACATCAATCTAGATTCTTGCTTCACGAGTGCACTCTCGACTACTGAGCCTAGACTGCTCCAAGACAGCGCTCTCACAATAAGTGCCTCTCCGTTTGGACGTACTTCGAGGATTATTCCACCATTAACAGCCTCTAGTTCACAGTCTAAATATTCATTCTTAAATTTATCATAACTTATAAGTACAGTAGAAACAATTAGTCTGGGCGCACGGCCGTTTGGTAGTCAGTCATGACGAGGGGAGTGTTTATCGCTCATTTCTAAAAACATGTGGCCCGTGCAACGCTGCAGATGTCTTCAAGGTCAACTAGTCAACTTTTACAGGACGGCTAGTAGTGAAACTAGAGCCACGCGCCCAGATTAATTGTTTCTACTGTATTATCCTCCTGAATTCTAGAAACATCGATGATGAATGGATTTGCGTGTAAAATTTGGATACAAGAGACACTTCAATCATAGCGTAGAGTGAGGGATCAAAGTCCACAAACAATAAAAACATGGAACTATTTTTCCTTAATCAAGTTTATAAGATAACAACGCTTCATGGCTATTAAATTGTTGATAATCACATGAAAAATTATAGATTATAATGAGAAAAAACCACCTACAACTCAATCAATCACTCATTCACTCATGAAAAATAGTATACAAGAAAAAAGATAAAATTAAAAATATAAATCATACTAAAATAAAAATGATAAAATAAAGTAAATGAGATGAAAAAACAAAAGAATGAAATGAAAAATAAAAGAAAAATCTATATTATTAATTTAAAACGTTCAATTATTTAAATTTCCCAATGATAATGAGGACTCCTTATTCCTTCCTGTAACATAGAAGGGGGCGACTATTAGGGCTTTGAAATTTCTCTTCTTGCTTTATCAAGCATCAACAACCCATGCTCGTGCTCTGCCAACTAGTAGTGATGGTTGTACTTGTGAAAAAATAGAAATAGTGAATTCTGTGGAATACCTTGGTATAATACTAGACCACAAGCTATATCATGGAGACCACAACTAGAAAGACTAAAAAGTCAACTAGGAATAACATAGAATGTCAGAATGTAGACCACAAGCTATCATGGAGACCGTAAATAGAAAGACTAAAAAGTCAACTTTGAAAACTTCACAACTATTATTATTGTGTAAACGAAATGCAACGTTGTAGTTCTATTTTTATTCTTCACTGGTATAATTCAACATAAATTAATGATGAAATATCTTTGAATGGTAAATATCATTATTAATATTTTGTAACGGTCAATCAGTTAATGTAGTTGACCTCCAGACGTGTCTGAAGAAGCGTTACAACAATATGGAATGGCCATCGCACACATATAGTAAGTGTTCGTATTCAATACATGATTATTTCGTGTCTGAAGAAGTGTGCAACCAGGATGTACCACCAAGACGTGTCCGAAGAAGCGTTACAACAATGTGAAATGGCTATCGCACATATAGTAAGCATCCACATTCACTACATGATTATTTCGTGTCTGAAGAAGCGTGCAACCAGGATGTACAGTTGTGGTCTGATGAGTTGATCCCTAGTTTTTCGGAGCGGGAGTGGGCGGCAGTAGTAGGAAGCCAACTGCGCATGCTCTATTCATGCTTTACTCCTAATTTGAAAACTACGGCCAGAGACAAACAGGTTTTCTGCGTTTCAACTAGCCTGCATATGTCATTGCAACGCACAGTAGCAGAAAGTTGGAGGAGAAGGGGAAGAATCGGCCAGGGATCAACTCGTCAGACCCCAACTGTACCACCAAGACGTGTCCGAAGAAGCGTTACAACAATGTGAAATGGCCATCACATAAATATAACAGTGAGAGTCCACATTCAATACAAAAGTATTTCATCATTAATTTATGTTTCAACAAAATTCAAATAAAACATGACTAGCGGTTCAGGAACATGCTGTATTCTTCTATAAACAATTTTATTGAAACAGCTTATTGAGGTTTATATATTACATGAAGACTGGATTATTATTATTTGGATTGGTAGTGTAACCACGAAAATTTACATTGAAACTAATGCAGCTTTGTAGCTTGATCTAAGCTGGATGATTAGCTATACGCTTCTAGGCGTGATCTTTCTGGTGGTCGCGATCCTCATAATCCCAGAAGTCCTCGGTCGACTCTCGCCCCAGTCGTGGAGTGAAGGCTTCGGGTTGTCGTCGGCTAGATATGCTGGGAAATTCTAGAAATTGGAAAAATTATTACCATTAAAAATATTTCCAAGTGTGAGTACATTAATTGAGGATCATTATTGAGTACATTATTATTATTTGGATTGGTAGTGTAACCACGAAAATTTATTCAGCAATTATATGTTCACAATCTAAAACTGACTGCAAGTCGTTAAATTTACAACAAAAAGTTAATATTTACAACGCAGATCGTTATGGAACAAGAAATCCAAGAATAAAAATAAATATCTCTCGGTTAAATAGTAATTATTGATATTTTCTGTGATGTTTTCCATGACGTAATACTCAATGAACAATCAAAAAACAAACCTGATACCGTATTTCTATTTAATAAATGATTTTCCCTCACTTATACTAGAGATACTGGAGGGATGAATTTCACTTCTAAAGAGAAGCTTCATCAGCCTTCTAAATATTAGCCCTCATATGGACTGATGAAGAAGGCTGATAAAGTCCTAATAAACATATTGTTAAGTATCGAGACTCCTGCGACTATATCACTGGATGGGATATCGAACTGCAGACCAATTAATTGGGTTTTCAGGGGGAGTACCCCTCCACTTTGATAAGAATTAGATTGCCTGGAAATCTTTCAGAAGATCAGCATCTTCTGTTGGATCATTTCTATTGTATTTTGTGTGTGTTTGAATAAAATTTAAATTTAATTAAATTACCTCTCTTCGTGAGTTAACATAACATTCTTTCTACATTATATTCAATTATTGAGGACAATGAATATTAAAAGGCTAAACATTCACATTAATGACTGAAATGTAAAAAAAGATTATCCCATAAAAATTAGTATTGAACTATTTTTTTGGCCCGCTCACATAATTTCTAATTTCATCTGGCCCATGAAAAGTTTGTCCATGTCTGGTTTATGTCAGAATGTCAATTCACACCTAAATAAGATTATAGGTAAGACCTCTGACATTAACAATGTTAACTAATACACTGCATTATATTCATATTTCTATTTTTTTTCTGTATTAATCAAAGTAGTAAGCAAATATACTTTCCTACTTTTTTAAGTGTCAATTCAATTAACCCTTCTCTACTGTAGGCTTTTTCTGTATAACTAATCCCGTGAATTAAATTTTTTTATTGCGGATAATGCCTACATGAGTCCGGAGACTTGTGCGTGGGTAATGAGGTGAATGGGCGAATGACGAGAAACATCCATGGCTGAATGATATTCGAACCCAAGGCTGCAGGAAACAAAGACAGCTAGAGTCTTATCTTATCACAGACAAGCGCTCCAACCAACTGCGCTACCAGAGCCGCCATTTATTTTTCTCCACTCCTTTTTCTAAACTTCTCTTCTCCTCTTTTTCTTCTTCCTCTTCTTGTTCTTTCTCTCTTCTCTTTTTTGTTTTCTTCATCTCCTTCATCTTCTCCTTGTTTTCCAACTAGGAAAAAGCAAGCATGAGTGACAACCCCTTTAGACCGCAATAATTAATCAGAAAGATTGATAGATGGTTACTGTAGGGTTATTCCACTCCGCACAGCTGATCCATAACCTCTATTATCATGCTAATTCTTCTCACCTTCACTTGCTTTTTAATGAATGCTAATCACGTTTTCTGCTGAATTGGCTTCTTTAACTTCTGCAAAATCAATATCTTGAGGACTGCTCATTAATCACAGAAAGCGAAAAAAAAAACGTTCTACATTGATTTAACTTGGAGACACTATCGAGTAAAAATCTTTTTTAGTTGAAAAAAAAAGAAAATGTTATAATTTTTTCTGGTGGGGGGGGGGGGGGGGAACTGGCAGAATATTTATATTTTTTTCCGTTTTTAAACACAAATTTCACTGCACTTGAAGAAAAGATAACAAAATGGAGTTGAAAATTTCTTGAGCTGTGGGATTGATTAGTAGGAGAATGGCCGCTTTCACACTGGACGATACGGCGCCGGCACGACTCCGACACGGTGCCATCCCGGTGTCGTGGGGGTTGAGATTTTGAGATTTAATGCACAGCAACGCCGTGTCGGTGTGTGCTGTTCCATAATTGTACCACCTGTCCATGATCCCCTCTGAGACCGCCCTTACTTCCAATCAACTTATTTTCATTCATCAAATATTAAATTTCAGTCTCAATTTGAATAATTCATCAAAACAAAACTTTGATATGATGTTTAAGATCCAAAAGAAAGCTGTTAGGTGTATGGAAAGACTAAATGGATTGGATTCATGCAGGCTGTTGTTGAAGAGACTTGGTCTCCTAACTGTACCCTGTTTATATGTGTATGAAGCTACTTTGTATGTAAAAAAGAGTGATATTAACCAAAATCTCGACGTACACGATTATAATAGAAGACGCCGAGGAGATTATCACTTGGTGAGTCACAATAGTAGCTTATTCAATACCTAGTTATATTGGTAGGAAACTCTACAACAAGCTACCGCAGTTTTTAGAGTCTTTAAAACATAGAGATATTTAAAAAAATATTTAGTTGATGAAGCGTTTTATAGAGTACAAGAGCTCCTTTCACATCGAGATCTCAAGTCTCATCGAAGTCTCACATCAAGTCACAAGTCTCCAAGACGTAATCTACAGAAAAATTACAGATCCTACTCCTCTTTTGCCACCACATCCTCCTCCACCTCCTCTTCCTCCTCCTCATCTTTCCCATAATACTATTATTACTCCTCTTTCTCAGAAAAGATGACTCAAACGTTAGTAATGACATTTTATGGTTTAAATTTCACATTTTATAGTTGGTGAAAATGTAATAAGGTACAAAAACGAAAAAATGATGATACAAAAATACCAGACCTGAGTCAGGAATCGAATCATCAAGGTGTAAAATCAAAGTTCTCTCATCTGCCTTCTCTTCTCTTTCCCTTTTTCCCATGTTTTACCGGTCAAAAACAATTGAAAAAATTTTAGTTGATAATGCTTTTTATAGAGTACAAGAGTTCTTCCACATCAAAATTGAGCCTCACCTCAACTAATTGATATAGTAATTATTATGGTAACTAGTGTATAATATTGTATAATTATTGTTAATCTGACTTGTCTTAACTCCTTAACTGGAGTCTCCAAGACGTAATCTGCAAAAAAGTAATGCTCTAGGCTAGCTACACGTCTTGTAGTCCGATACAAAAACCTTTAGTACTGATAATGCAAATATGCAAATGAGCATATTTATGTATTATGTACCTACATATGCTTTAATAGTACTCTTTTCAAGTTACCAACCATGATTGTAAGAATGACAACTATTACTGTTCTTGAAGAATATGTAATAAGTATATTGACTATTGACTATGCATACAGAATAAAACATCCACAGTTAAAACCTTCACAACTCTTATTATTATGTAAACAAAATTTAATGTTGTAGTTCTATTTTTATTCTTCACTGGTATAATTAAACATAAATTAATGATGAAATATCTTTGAATGGTGAAAATCATTATTAATATTTTGTAACGGTAATACGTAATCTAAAAAATAAATCAGGAAAGCATTTCAACCCTTTTGACGAGCAACTTGTTTTGACCGCTGACCTCTAAGTGTGACAAGAGCCCATGGTGAGTCCATGGCATCCCTTTTCTGCAGACGTCCCAGTCGTGGTCCAAACCATAGACCATTGTTGGCATCAGCGGGTCCTGATCCTGGTAGCTGTGACGTCCGACCTCCTGATCGTCCAATCCTTGGAAATGGCACCAGACCCTGTCGTTTGGCGTAGTTTTGTGCGCCATCTGTGGAATGGGATTTTTCGAAATATTCTTTTAACAAATTTAATTTTGAAAAAATACATTGAGGTACGTATTTTAAACGTCTTGTCTATGCAGTTCTCTTTGAACTATGTCACACTAAATTTGTTTGAGATTGTGTTTTTTTTTATTATTTATTTATTTACAATTAAGGCAACAGGTTTCCCCAAATTTGTCTCCTTTACAGGCATAATATTACAAAAAATCAAATGCAGAGTGGTGGAAAATTATGAATTATGTAAAAAATATTAATTAATTATACAAAAATTTCAAGTATTATGTAAAATAAAAATGAATACAATTTAAGGTTAATTTTAAAAACTAAAAAAGAAAAATCATACAATCAAATTTAAAAAATAAGAAAAGAAAGTTACTGTATCTTTACTCACCTAATCACTAAACATTTTCTATGGAAAACAATAACACAATCATTAACCATTTTAAGATTATTTTATAGATGATAGAAAAAAACAAAAAAAAGAATTAATTTTCAAATAAAAATAAATCTATGACTAGCTGATTAATAATCTCTTCTTGATGAATTCGTCAACAGCGATATAAAATTAATACACAGGTAGTTAATTCAATAATTCAACGAGTCTTGAAAATATCGAAAAAACAACTGAAAAAAAATTTAGTTAAGCTTTTTATAGTGTACAAGAGCTCCTTTCACATCAAAATTAAGCCTCACCCCAAATAATAATAATAAAAATAATAATCACGCAAACTAATTGATATAGTAATTATGGTAACTAGTGTATAAGATTGTATAATTGTTAATCTAACTTGTCTTATACTCCTTAACTGGAGTCTCCAAGACGTAATTTAAAAAAAAAATATTAGGCAATAAGCTAGAACAGTAGCATTGGCTAACAATATTCTTTTCTTCGAAGCTATAATATTTAATGTATTTTCTGTTAGGAATTTGTTAATTAAATACTATAGTTGACTGTGATATATATGTACGTTTTAGATACTTTTTGGTTTTAATATGTTTAATAATGTTCTATTTAGTTTTAACATAATCATCAACCATTCCATCCTACTTAGTAACACACCACTTCATCTATCACCTAATTCATTCCTTTTTCCTTTACTTATTTTCCTTCCCATCTCTTTATCTTTTCATTATCCTTATCCTTAACAGATTTTTTAAAACGTTAGGCAAGGAAGCTGGAAGTGAGGAGCTTTTCATCAAAACTCAACATATCCACAAATAAACATTTTTCAGGATTAGTGAAAACTTCCTATCTTCCAAACTAGTTTGTTAATTTTAAATGTAACTATTCTCAATTGTGACTTTTAGCAACACCAATTTATTACATTTATTTGATAATTCAAATTGTTTCAAGTCTTGTTCTATTTTATTTTATTTTTATTGTAACTATCCCACGCTCAGACTCAAGTCTTTGTAGGATATTCCACTAATTAATTTTTTGTATCTAATCAAACATTTGTATTTGTTTTTCTGTGGAAATAAAGTTTAATTTCATTTCACCTAGGCTTAAAAATACTGCAGTAAGTTGCCTTTGTACAATAAATAAATATATAAATAATTCTAAAAAAATCAAATTTATAAAACAGATACTTTATGGGATTGAAGATACTACCCATCCATGGCAGTTATTCCCAACCTGATCTATCTCTTTGATTGGTAAAGAAGAATATCGTAAAATATTTGAAACCATTAAAAAAAATTCAAAACAAAAGCAGGAGGTATCTGATTGTCTTTGTAGGTTTTTATTCTATTCTAGAAAATTCATTTCAGTTATGTAAAGCTTAATGTAACAAGCAGGCTACTTTCCTATGTGATTAATGGATGATAATATCTCATCCCATTCATGGAAATCAGTCCCAAACTTCTCTGATTGAAGAGAAAAAAAATACTATAACATATTTGAAAGCTCAATAGTTCCACAGCAAAAGCAAAGATAACATTTTTATCTGTGATGTTTTTTCATGACGAAAATACTTGATGATTAATCGAATATCAAAAACTGACACTATATTTCTATTTAAATTATGATTTTTACACACTTAAACTGGAAGAATTCATTTCGCTTCTAAAGAGAAGCTTGTTAGCCTGTCACTCTTTTTTTTGACAGGCTGATGAAGGTTCTCCTTAGAAGCAAAATTCATTCCTCCAGTTTAAGTAAGTAAAACTTCAATTTAAATAGAAATACAGTGTAAGTTATGATATTAGATTGTATTATTTAAATTTCATTGCAGTTTTTTGCTTCATTTGAAATCCGATCTATCTAAGAAAGGAATAAAATAAATATTTTAAAAAAATATCTTGAAGTTAAATATTCTGCTTAGCAAAAGCAAAGACGTCTCATTGTCTTTTCATCCGGCTTTTTCTCATAAAGATAGTCTAGCCAGAAAACATTTCCACGCTTTTTCAATGCTTTTTCCTCCTTACCGGACCTACGACCAATGCGTGGAGGCCTCGGCCTCGGGATAATGGCCATATCCGGAAAAAGCCATTTTCCTTTTTTTTCCACTTCAAAGCCGTCGCTTGAGTCCGGATATCCCGGATTGCTTACCGGAAGTGTCGAAGAACCAGGTGTCCGGACCGGAACGTCCGATTTCTCGGGAATGGGAAGAGTCCGGATGGTCCGCCAGCTTCCCTCTTTCGTCTTGCCCGTGCTGCTATCCAATTCTGGAAAAGGACAGAAAATTAAATAAATTTTTAATTATTTTATTTGTTATAGAGTCGCTGCTCAAAGAAATGAGTTGCATATTTTTGTACTTTCAAATCACAATAACATTGAAAAATCTTGCTACTAAGTAAACGAAAAAGGACAGGAAATTACAATGGAAAAACAAAAAATACATAGCTGAGAGAAAAAATATTACACAAAATATCTATCACAAAAAAATGTATGAGTGAAAGTTTTCAGAAAAAGTAAAATATTTTTACTTTTGAGAAATGAAAACAAAAAACAAACACCAAAAGTTCTTACAAATTTACGATTTTTGAGCTGATAAACTATGAGAAACAAGAAATTAATGTAGAATATAGTTTATAGAAAAGTAGAATTGTTAACATTGTTTTTCTTTTGTAAAATTGTAAATATTATTTTTTGAGAAACCAAAAAATATATATATGATAAGAAAGCAACAACGAAAGTTCTTATGAAATTTAAATTATTATAATATTGCATTGCTTTTATTATTGATTTTTAATGAAAAAAATGAACTTGTTATGTGAATTTAACGACTTGCAGTGACATATTTGACTGCAAGTCGTTAAATTCACATAACAAGTTAATATTAACAACGCAGTTCGTCATGGAACAAGAAATCCAGGAAAAAATGAATCTGTTTCACGTGTCAAAAACATAACATTAATTAACAAAAAATATCTGGTGATAAAAACTGTACACTTTTTGCTGAAAATAAGGGCAGTGTACAACAAAACCTAGCAAAATAAAAATTTGAGTCTAATCCCTTTAGCCGCATGAATACTTATATTTTAGTAAATAAATTAGAAACATACAGTATTAGGCAAATATTGAAAAAAACCAAACATTGGTAGATCTCCCAAAATTTTGTAAGATTATAATATGCTGGTATTCTGGAA